>JAJIBD010027624.1:0-161620 GCA_021461705.1 Cryptotis parvus | reverse complement strand
AGCATGAGACAGGACATTAGGAGATGTTACTGGGGCCCGCTCAAGCAAATAGATGATGAATGGGAAGATAGTGATAGTGATAGTGATTCAAGTGAACGTGATATATAAATTAAGTGAACCTCCGTGATTTGTTCCTTAAACAATATATTTCAAATATACAGAAAAGATTAAACACTAATTTTTTTTAAATTTTCTTACTACACAAATAAAACCATAAAAACAAAGACATTTTTATTATTAAACTTGCTTCAACCAATTTTAGACATACAAAACAATTAATATTGGAAAAAGTTATAGCTGTTTTATTATATTTCTCATACTCAAGGATAATGTAAATTTTGTATCCTCAAATTATAGATAAAAATATATTCCTCATACGACAAAATAATGTAAATTTAACATCTTAAATATTCAATATGGAAATATTGAATATGAACATATCACTGTATCACTGTCTTCCCCGCTCATCATCAATTTGCTCGAGCGGGCCCCAGTAACATCTCCATATGTCCTGTCTCATGCTAGTAGAGCCCAAGGCATCTGCTTGCTCCAGGAACATAAAGAGCCCCAATCCATTCTGGAATGAGGTCTATAATTGTTATTGGTATTTGGCATATATCAAATACAACACGGGTAGCTTGCCAGGCTCTGCCGCGCAGGTAGCATACTCTTGTAGGCACCTCTAAGTCCAGCATTTATTGATGAACCGCAGAGCCGCAAGCCGCGCCGCGTGAGCCGGGCGCTGATAGGCTGGTCTGCTGGGTGGAGGTCTGACGAGAGAGAAGTCCGGATGTGGAAAATGGAGGCCCTCATGGAGTGAGGGGGTCTTCTGGCTTGTTGCGAGGCTCTGCTGGGATGGTGGGCCAGGGCTAGAACCTACCATCCCTCCCGGGCGCCTCATGAGGGGCTGGTCACAGGGGAGAGCCAGTAGCAGCTCTGCTCCATGTCTGCAAGTCTCTGGACTGGCATACCTGAGCCGGATTTAAGAAAGACTGCTGCAGGGTGGAACTCTATGAGCCGGGCGCTGATAGGCTGGTCTGCTGGGTGGAGGTCTGATGAGAGAGAAGTCCGGATGTGGAAAATGGAGGCCCTCATGGAGTGGGGGGTCTTCTGGCTTGTTGCGGAGGCTTTGCTGGGATAGTGGGCCAGGGCTAGAACCCACCATCCCTCCCGGCGCGCCTCATGAGCGGCTGGTCACAGGGAGAGCCAGTAGCAGCTCTTCCCCATGTCTGCAAGTCTCTGGACCGGCATACCTGAGCCGGATTTAAGAAAGACTGCTGCAGGGTGGAACTCGATGAGCCGGGCGCTGATAGGCTGGTCTGCTGGGTGGAGGTCTGACAAGAGAGAAGTCCGGATGTGGAAAATGGAGGCCCTCATGGAGGGGGTCTTCTGGCTTGTTGCGAGGCTCTGCTGGGATGGTGGACCAGGGCTAGAACCCACCATCCTCCCGGGCGCCTCATGAGCGGCTGTTCACAGGGAGAGCCAGTAGCAGCTCTGCCCCATGTCTGCGAAGTTTACCACCGTAATCCAATATTACGGTGAACATATATTGTTTATATATAAACAATTATGAACATATATAAAATTATAATGTTTTCTACATTGACTTTTCAGATTAAAATAGACCAGCAGAGGGTTTGACATTTAATTTGTGAAAATAATGTGATAGTATATTTTTAAGAATTATGAAATTAAACTACAAGCACCTGCACGGTCAGGTAAACTAATATTAGCTCAATATAAAAAATAACCGAAATTTGGAATACTATGTATATTTATTTAATAATGAAAAACTGTTGCCAGGATTATTATTGTACAACTACAGCAATTATCATACGGCTAATAATGTAGCACTTTAATGCACTTTTTCAGTAATATTTTGCAAGTTTCATACTGCCCAACATATTGCATGATATATTCTAAATCATTGATTAATGAAGAATTGTTTGATTCTATATGACTCCAGTCACTATAGCATATCAAAGTCGTCATATGTATAATAAAATTGTATTTATTTTATTATTCTTTCTCTAGATTCATAAATACATGTTAGTTATAGTTATTATGTACAAAGTTACTAGGTACAATTTGAATAGGGAAAGATGCTTTATACTAATTGTATTACATTATTTAATGTATTAATACCTTCAAGATGATTGAATACAATGTTTCAATTTAATATGCTAACAACCCAAATATTGCATACTTAGTAAAATTACTAAAAAAATCCATGTATTCAGTAAGTATTTGATTTAAAATATGACTCTATGTTCAGCTTTTACTTGATCATTTGATCACTTGATTTCTTGACATCCCGTTATTCATCGATATCCTCGAACGGGCACCAGTAACATTTCCATTTGACCCTATCACGTGCGGGAGTGTAGCCAATGGCATCTGGTTGCTTCAGGAATGCAAAGAGCCTCAAACTGTTTGTTCAGGGCCTTAACGAAGAAGTCTAACCAAAATACTAATTTTAGAGAATTTTATTTTTTTAGTATAGGATTGAACATGAGACAGAGCAGCATCTTGTACTCCCTACAAAACCTCAATGAGCTTGGTTACTGTGTGGATATGGTCGATTGTGCTGAATCCTTTCCGGAAGCCAGCTTGCTCTCATGGTTGTCCTTCATCTAGTGTTCTGCCAATCCTGTTCAGGATGACTCGTGTAAACAGCTTGTAGATGGCGAACAATAGGCAAAGTTAGGGCAATAGTTGCCAATGTCATGAATGTCTCCCTTCTTGAACAGTAGAACTGTCCTGCTGGTTTTCCATTGGGATGGTACCTTGCATTCGGACAGGTAGTGTGTGAAGAGCTGAGCTAGTGTATTGATGAGTACCAACAGCAGATTCTTCAGGTGTTTGGGTCTGACTTTGTCTGGGCCTGGTGCTGTTCCCTTCTTTACCAACAAGATGGCATGTCAGATTTCAGAAGGGAGAATGTTGGGAATGACATATCCATACTGTGGAATTTGGTATGTGGGCAGGAGGATGTGGCTATCAAAGAGATTTGAGTAGAAGTCATGGATAATCATCTCCATTGCCTTTCTGGAAGATGTGATAGATCCATCAGGGCATCGGAGGGCAGTAATCTTGGTCTTATAGTTGACGAAGGACAGGCGGGTGGTGCAAATGCTTTTCCCCAGCTTCTGCTGCACCTTCCAGTAATTCTGCTCTTTTTGATGTCTTGTTTTATCGCTTCTCTGCACCGTTTAGCAAGCTTGGATGTTAGCACTTGGTCTTCTGAGGCTCGTGACTTGCCACGTTGGCGAATGAGCTCGAGAGTTTCTGAGGAGAGGCGTCCGTTTGTGTCTTTCTCTCTCTCGCATTCTTGGCACAATCATGGAGGTGCTGAACCAGTCAGTTGTATTCTTCATCGATGTCGCCCATGGTGGTATCTTCCCATGTTGCTGCAATGGTGCCAAAGAGTTCCCAGTTGGTGGTCGTTCTGGGAGTTCTCTGATTAAACTTTGCAGCGCTTTTCTCCCCTTTGCAGAAAGTAGAATTTTGCACAAAGAAGTCGGTGGTCCTATCCTGTTTGGTATTTGGGGATGACAGCAACATCAGTCAGACAAAATCGTCGATTGAAGATGATGTGGTCAATTTCATTGTGGAACTGATTTACAGAAAGCCTTTGATTCTGTGGAGATGAAGCGCTAGCCAAACAGGATGTTCAAACCCAATACATCAAGATTTTCGTGAACTGTATTACGGATTCACCACCAGGATCTCACCATTCTACAAAGAAGTGATCATTGATGTCAAAAGAGGGGTTCGACAGGGTGATACCATTTCACCAAAACTCTTCAGCGCCACCCTCATGAACATCATGCGACAATTAGAATGGGAAGGAATGGGAGTGAAGATAGACGGTCGGCAACTACACCACCTCCACTTCACTGATGACATCGTTCTAATAACACCGAACATTAGCCAAGCGGCACAATTGCTGGATGACTTAAACCGAGAATGTGGAAAGATAGGTCTACAGCTGAATCTAAAGAAAACTATGTTTATGAAAAATGAACTAGTTCCTGAGGCCCCATTCACTCTCAATGGAACAAATATCTCTTAATGCATCAATTATGTGTACCTAGGTCGAGAAGTCACATGATGAACGACCTAAAACCTGAGTGCAAGAGGAAGAGAGCAGCATGGAATGCCTTCAAAGGCAACGAAGAAATAGCTCAAAGGACAAAGAACCTCCGGCTCCGGGCCCATCCCTTTGACTCCACCATTCTACCTGCGCTTAACATATGCCTCAGAGACCTGGGCCCTACAAAAGCAGGATGAGAATGCTATTCGGGTCTCCCAAAGAGGAATCGAAAGAGCTATGCTTGAATATCATGCCTCACTCAAGTGAGAGAACGAATCCGGAGTTCTGACCTCCGTCGCTATTTCAGAATCAGGGATGCTGTCTCGTTTGCCAAGGCATCGAAAATCAGATGGGCTGGACATGTAATGCGATTTGGAGACAACCGCTGGACTAGAGTCGTTACCACAGAATCCTACAGGATGTCTAAAAGATCACGTGGGCCGCCCACCTACAAGATGGTGAGACTTCCTTGTCAAGACCCTGAAGGAACGGTTTGATGCTCTTCATATTCATGAATCAACCAGATACCATTGGGCTACATTGGCACGTGATAGGGTCCAATGGAAATGTTACTGGCGCCTGCTCAGGCAAATCAATGAATAACGGGATTCAAGTGATCAAGTGATCAAGTATAGGATTATCTAAAACTTTTTGAAAAAAATGTTTCCTAGTAAATTAAACGTCAATTTTGACAGAAACTATGTTTTTTCTTGAAGTCTTATAATTAAGTTAAAACTCAGTGCAAACACAGAAAGGTGAATTGAGATAGTTTTATAAGTAAAACATGTATCAATGTAAATTATACTAATTTTTCTTGTGGCAAGATATTTGGGCCACACTCTGTAGTACTAGGCCTTTGGTCTTCTACTTGTGATACGCAAGTAAGTATGTGGACTGGAATTGAACTGGGTTGGCCTGAATCAAGGCAAGCTTAAGTGCTGTTCTGTCATGGAAAATGAGAAACATGTACTAGCTCGGAAAAAAAGATAATTTTTATTCTTCATCAATTTCTTCATATTACATTCATAACAATGTTCTGGTCTTCTATTTTTATGTAAGTTTAGGAACAGATTTCTTACAGTTCTTGACTTTTTAAAATTTGTTAGTAGCATCACTTTGAATGAAATTCACTAATTTTAACAACTGTAAAATTCAAATACACTTTGCTTAAATTGATAAGTTATTTAGGAAGAAAATAAAAATCAATAAAATATTTTAGAGATTCATTTTTAGATTCAAGACTATAAATAGATGTACTGTCAATATTTTAAAATAAAAATAATGTATTTATGTATTTATATACACATATAAATACTTTGAAAACATTTTCATGGAAAATTTTATATTCAGATTTGTTATAGCTTACATATTAGATTGCACCTTCCTAAATTTGGGATTGTTATGACGTTTGAGAATTTGTAATATTATTATCCCTTATTGGGAAGAAATTATAAAGTTATACTAAGTAAATTATTCAATTTTATGAATGGAATAATGTGAGAAAAACATATGAGTGGAGGTTTCAGAAATTTTGGGGAATTTTTTACCAATATTTTTCTTCATTCTCAGAGACCCTATACTGTTCATTCTATAGCTTTTCTGCCTTCACTATGTGTATCTCCCCTATCATAGCAAATTCTTTTATAAAAGAGATTTTTAATTTATATAATTGATAAAAATGCTGCCTTATGAAATAAATATAAATGCATCTAAAATATATTCTTATAAAATTAAATTTCCAGCAACTCACAGAAAATACTTTGAATATTAAAATTTCTAACTACTGGTTTTCAAAGTTATATTCATTTTGCTTTTAAAAGAGGATAGAATCATCAATATTATTGCTAAGAATTAGCATGTAGTTTCATTTCTTTATACCTGTACATATCTTTTCTTCTCCAAAAAATAAAGGATCTTTGTATGCCTGTGGTTTGGCATAATGTATGCCCGAGCTACTGAAAAAATGATAATGCTTTTATAGTCAAAATATTTTGTTTAATTTATAAATTGTTAGAATATCACAATTTATCACAATATAATTGACCAAGTAGCAATATAGAGTTATCTTTGAATACATTTATATTTTGCTTTAATTTGACATGTTAGGAGGCAAGTCTTAACACATGTTACCTTGTAGTACATTAAGTTGTGTCAACGGAATCTAGATGCAATTTTATAAAAGTAGGGAAGAACCTATATGAGAAAGTAAAAGCCAGTGCAATTATCCCATTTTAGGTTCAGTGACAAATTAAACCTGACAAAGTAGAAACGAAATTAACATACTTTGAAATGGAAACATGTCCACTATAATGGATTAATTTCTCCATTCACCTGCCATCTTTCTGTTTCAGTAAAAATAAGGGGTAAAATTTAATGAAGTTAGATGAACCTGTAAACTTTGATACAAAGTGGATTCATTGATGTGATTATGGCTTCATCATTTCTTTTTCTAGAAAGCCCAAATGTCAAATATGTGTAGCTTTTTAGTGAGGGATATTTCTAGTTGAGAATCAATTAGAGTCTCACTTTAGTAATAATATAAAATATGTATATTTATCTGTTTCTCATTTTTATCTAAAAAAATTCTGTGTACAGTGCCAAAGTACTACAACTTCTTAAGTTCTATTTGTCTTAAATTGTCCACTTTTATCTAAAGAATAAAATTCTTTAGATAATAATATGCCACCAGATTTAAATATCATATTTACATACTATGATATGATGCTATTATATGTGGCATTTGTATGAATTAATTAATGTTCTATGAGTTGTCATTTGTCTATGAAATAGACATAATAGGAGCCAGAGTGATAGGACAATGGGTAAGGCATTTGTCTTGCAGGCTCCTGACCCAGGCTCAATTCCTGGCATCCCATATGGTCCCCTGAGCACTGCCAGGGAGTAAACCCTGAGCATTGTTGGGCTCAGCACAAAAAGAAAAAAAAAGAGGCTTGTA
This sequence comes from Cryptotis parvus, assembly GCA_021461705.1. Taxonomy (NCBI): domain Eukaryota; kingdom Metazoa; phylum Chordata; class Mammalia; order Eulipotyphla; family Soricidae; genus Cryptotis; species Cryptotis parvus. The sequence goes on along the minus strand of JAJIBD010027624.1, from coordinate 154,568 downwards.
TACAAACATGAAAAATGTAAATAATTTTAAAAAATTAAAGTGAAATTAAATCTTACTGTGTATTTGTTATTTAATGTATCTTGTAAGGACATAGAAATTTATACTAGGGAAGTAAGATGTGTTGCCAAATTAAAACACAGGATCCTTGTTGAGTTAGTAGGTGATGTAAAACATAATGAAGTTATAAAAAGAGCACAAATCTTATCAAGCTTTGATTTGCACTTACTAAAAGTTTCATATAAAATAACAGTACACAGAGACAGTATGTGTGGAACTTTTAGATCTATAAAAGATAGTCGTGGAATGAGAGTACGGATTGTGGTCTTTGTCTTGGATATGGCCTACCTATGTTCAGTTCCCAGCACCCCATATGATCCCCTCCACAATAGCAGGAGTGATTCCTAAGTGCAAAGCCAAGAGTAAATTCTGAGTACAGAAAGGTGTGGCTCTAAAAGAACAGCAACAAAAAGGCACCATTTGTTGCTTTAGTATAGCTACTGCTTGATACGGTATGAGAGGACATAAGGACAGATCAGAATTTATTTGAAGAGAGGCAAAAAAGGAGACCCCCCTCACACACACACACACACACACACACACACAAATGAATACCTAGAGATTTGGGCAAAACTAAATTCTTTATTTCAGCTAAGTTTAGAGTACAGCCACCATTATGTTACTGAGACAGAACCAAACTCTGATCAAGGCTTATTAAAGGGGGAAAAATAGAGTAACACAAATAATGGCATCTGACAAAGAAATCTGGTGGTTTCATTAGTACCCAGATCACATGGAAAACAAAGCATATGAGTCAACCACTAAGTATCTAGTGAAGAAGCAGAATTTACTGAGAAATTATAATCTTCCCCTAAAATCCCTATACTACTCACACTTAAATCTATGCTACCCAACTGAGATCTGTGGAGCAGATTGATATTAGCACAATGTTCCCACAGGGCATGTTCCCATATGCCCATCACAGACAGAGCTGCTGCATGACATGGAGAGGCAACAGCTTCAAAGAAGGCAAATATCAAGTTCTCAACTTTTCTGTTCTACTCCTGTTGATCAGATATCACAGGAGATATCTTTTCACGTTGCTCACCCATTCACAAGTCATTGTATTTTTTATTTAAACTTTAAAAAATTTCGTTATTTAAGACTTGTATTTTGAAGTTAAAAGCTTTTGACTTTGAATCTTACTAGAGTTGTGGTGATGAGCTCAGCTAGCATTTCAATATTAGAATATTATGAATTTAATCATGGATAGTTCAAGTTAGGATAATTTGAAAGATGAAAATTTCTGAAAGTGTGGACAAGAAACTCATTTAAAACTGAGTCAGAGGCTAGGTAGACAGAGAACGGAAGAGTGTGCTAATAATTGTTGAAAGTGCTGATACCAACCTAGAACTGAGCATTAAATACTTGCAAAATGATACACATGATAGCCTCTTAATGTATGTATTTTAATACACAATGTGGAAGGGAAGGAGCAGAGAAAGAGAGAGAGAAAGAGAAAGAAATTAAGAACCTGCCATGGAGGCAGGATAGGGAAGGGAGGAGGGAATCCAGGACGTTGGTGGTGGGAAATGGGCACTGGTGGAGGGATGGGTGCTGGAACACTCTATGACCGGAAACCCAAATATGAACATCTTATGAACATCTTTGTAACTGTATATCTCACGGTGGTATAATAAAATATTTTTTAAAAATACAAATTAAAAAAAAACCTTCAGCTCAAAGAGTGAATTCTGATTGTTTCTTGGACTAGTGATTCATGGCAGGGGATTCTCTAAAATGCTGAGCAGTAGGAAACTACATGCCCCTCTTGGCTCACAGTCAGAGAGAATACAGACCGTGGGGCCGGAAGGATAGTAAAGCGGGTAGAGATATGCAAACAGCCAGCCCTGGTTTGATCCTCACCATCCCATATGCTTCCCTCAAGCACTGCCAGGAGTCATTCCTGAGTTGTGAGTCAGGGAGTAAACCGTGAGCACTGCCAAGTGTGACCCAAGAGACCAAAACAAAACAAAACAAAACAAACTATCACTATCACTATCTTCCCATTAATCATCTATTTGCTAGAGCGGGCACCAGTAATATCTCCGTATGCCCTGTCTCATGCTAGAAGAACCCAAAGGCATCCGCTTGCTCCAGGAACATAAAGAGTCTCAAACAACTATATTAGGTCACGGTAATGACCAAATATAAATGTTACTGGTAATTGGCATATCAAATAGTACACAAGCAGCTTGCCAATCTGCCGTGCGGGTGGCATACTGTTCTAGTCACCTCTAAATAAAGCATTTATTGATAAACCGCGCAGCTGAGCCAGCGCCACCAGAGCCGGGCTGTGATAGTCTGGTCTGCTGGGTGGAGTTGTGACGAGAGGGAAGTCCGGATGTGGAAAATGGCGGGCCCCATGGAAGTAGGGGAGGGTGGTCTGGCTTGTTTTGAGGCTCTGCTGGGGTGGCAGGCCAGGGGTAGAACCCACCATGCCTCCCGGGCGCCTCACGAGCAGCTGGGCACAGGGAGAGCAAGTAGCAGCTCTGCCCCATGTCTGAGAGTCTCTGGTTCAGCATACCTGGGCCGGATTGAAAATAAACTGCTGCAGGGTGGCTGTTGATGATCCGGGCTGTGATAGTCTGGTCTGCTGGGTGGAATTGTGATGAGAGGGAAGTCCGGATGGTGGAAAATGGTGGGCCCCATGGAGTAGGGGAGGGTGGTCTGGCTTGTTGTGAGGCTCTGCTGGGGTGGCAGGCCAGGGTTAGAACCTGCCATGCCTCCTGGGAGCCTCACAAGCATCTGGGCACAGGGAGAGCAAGTAGCAACTCTGCCCCATGTCTGAGAGTTTCTGGTTCAGCATACCTGGGCCGGATTGAAAAAAAAACTGCTGCAGGGGTGGCTGTCGATGATCCAGGCTGTGTTTTGTTTGTTTTGTGTTGCTGCCACAAAACAAACAAAAAAGAATACCCTACATGCATCTAGAGTTTACTACACTGCCAATATTATCAACTTCTAATATTGTAAATTTAAAATGATGCACAATTTTGATGGAATCACAGCAAAAGTTCAGTTAGATCTGACATATTTACCTTAAGCAGCATCTTTTATACCTTGATGTGATTTTGGTAAATAAATAATATCCTTACATTTTAACTTTAAAACTCATCTTCACTGTATCACTGTATCACTGTCTTCCCATTCATCATCGATTTGCGGGCACCAGTAACATCTCCATATGTCCTGTCTCATGCTAGTAGAGCCCAAGGGCATCAGCTTGCTCCAGGAAAACATAAAGAGCCTCAAACCATTCCATCAGGTCATGGGGACAAGGTCTATAATTGTTACTGGTATTTGGCATATCAAATTCGACACGGGAGGCTTGCCAGGCTCTGCTGTGTGAGCAGAATCATACCCAGCAGTATGGCCATACTGCCATTCCCATACTGCTGGGTGTGGTCCTCCAAAACAAAAAGAGAAGCAGATTAAGTATTCTGGGGGCCGAAGACATAGTCCAGCGGCATTTTTAAATTATTTACTAATATAGATATGTGTGTGCTTGTATGTGTGGGTGTCTATGAATCAGCTATTTGCAGTTAACAAAGCAATATTTTAAATGTTTGCTTTCTACATCTCTGTATATTAAATATTTCTCGTATGATTGGCTTGTGTCCTTGTTATAACATCTTTTGCAATATGCAATTAATGTTGCTTTTGACTTTTACTTCCCTTTACATTAATTTTTAGCTTTACCAAATATGCTGTTTTGTCCTTTCGTGTCTTCAACTCTTGTCAGTTTTACCTCAGTGGACTATCCCAACATTGATGGTGTCTTCCTTGTTTAATCCTTCTCTAAAGTCACCTAAAAAATTGCCAGTGTGTAAAAAGGAATCAACAGGAGTGTTTGACAAACTGATTATAAATTCTGCTTAGTATGTTTCACCAATTGAATTTACTTTAAAGTCTACACTCATCTTATTCCTTTAAATTCTATGAGGTCTTGGGGCTGGAAGCGATAGCCCAGCGGGTAGGGCATTTGCCTTGCACGTGGCTGGCTTCTGCCAGCCCGGGTTAGATCCCCGGCATCCCATATGGTTCCCTGAGCACCGCCAGGAGTAATTCCTGAGTGCAGAGCCAGGAGAAAGCCCTGAGCATTGCCGGGTGTGACCTGAAAAGAAAAAAAAATCTATGAGGTCTTGAAATATTAAGAACACTTAAAATGATTAAGCAAGACCTCTATAATTAAGGTAAGTTTTATTATTCATTATTTTGAAAATATACTTAATCCATATCAGGATAGATTTACCCTCCACACTTTGAAAGCTTGATTCTATTCATAATGAGCATATTAGCAGAGTTCTTAAGGCAAAGTCCGGGTACTGGCACATGACTATTTGTAGTATAACTATCACGCAGTAAAATAAAATTATAATATAAGACTTATTTTCTGTACTCATTAATTTGTTAAATAAACTTATAATTTTAAAATATTAGAGGATTAGTACGAGTGCTATTATTGAGTCATAATGTAAAGACCAATAGCTAATTTTTAACAAAATAGGTAATTACTTATTGCATTAATCCTATTTCGTTAAACAAGACTTAAAATCATGGTATAGTGTATAATAGTACCCTACTGTTGAAGTTAAATACAACCATTCAAGTTAAAGAGGTGGTGTGGTAGGGGGTGTATATGATACATGAAAAAACTTCTCTATCCTCATGAGGAAACTTTTCCCTCTCATACATATTATTCTCATTTTAATTTTAATGTTGGTATTTCTGCATGTACATGAGCATTGTGACATTTATAGCTATAATACTATTAAATGTTTATCATGTGGCTGCTTCTGTACTGGGCATCCACATGTGCCCCCTTATTAATCCTAACAACATAATATTTGATAAGTGTTTCCATATCATTTGACTTTGGAAGAAGCTGATTTACAAAGATACTAGGCAAGTCTCCCAGGACTATACAGTATTTGGCAGCTATAGCACTGAAATTCAGCCCTTTTGTAATCTTCCATTACATCTGCATTGTACTCTATAGAGTGCCAGTTATCACAATAGAGGTGAATTTAACTCTATGTACATCCAGAATCAAATATGATCAGGAATTCTGGAGTATCTGTTGGTGTCAGATTTTGAAATGACAACAGAGTTGATGAGACTGTATAAATTTCACTGTAGTACTCTATACTATACTATATTTTTTGCATCATTTTGATAATGTTTTTCTCTTTATTATGAGTGTGCTATATATTACATATAACCAGCAAAATATTTGTTAATCTGCTATTTGTGTTTTGGTTAAGTGTCGGGGCGCGCCCGGTGGGTCCCCCGACAGTGCCTGGAAGCGAAGTTCCCTTCTACCTCCGAAGCTGGCGAGGAATGGATGAAAACTCAGGAATCCGATGCAGTTTTAAAAGGCTTTACTTATCACAGGTTCAGGCATACAAATCAGCAAAAGGAAAAGCCCAGTGCTTAGGATTCCAGGCTAGAACCCCAGCCACGTGTAGGCCAAGATGGCAGCCACCACGTGTAAAGGCTTTCTAAAAGGAGAAGAAGACTTCCAAGAAGGGTGAGCGCTCACAGCGAGCAAGAGCCCACAAAGAAGCGCAAGAGAGTGAAAACCGGCTAGTTTATACCCCTTCAGCTCAGACCTTCCTCCCACTGTTATGGAAAGCAGGGAGGGTCAAATGCCCTTAGGTAATCCCTCCCTGCACCTCACCTAGGCCCTTTAGTATGCTAATGTTTTGAGCCAAGATCTGCCTGGGAATGCCTTTATAGGCAATTCAGAGCAGATGCAGCGGCCCTTAGGCGTCCTGCAACAGTTAAGGCTTCAGATCAATAGTTATTTTAGTTATTGTAAATCAAAACATATACATGGATATTTAATAGGTAGATACTGATACTTCTAACTGCCCCATTGTTCACGATTCCATGTAAATGGATGTGTATGTCATATGCAACATAAATCTAGATTTCATCAGAGTTTGAATATGTCCTGGTATGAGGACATTAGTGGAGACTTTTCTAGGGATATTTAATTGAATGCCCACAGAATGTTAAAGTTTCAGATATGAATATAGCAAGCAGAAGAAATGACATATATGTTTTTTGAGCTGAACTTGAGAAGTCAGTTCTCTGACTCTGAAGGACTCACAAGTAGTAGGATTGTCAACAATGAGTTATTCAACATACGTTTGACTAACTTGACTGGACTAAATCACAGCATGGATTTAGATAAAATCTACTGCAAGTTAAATAAGTGAGTGATGTGATTTCATATTTATGAAAAATATCCTGGCACCTATAAAAAGAATAAAAGGGAACTAGGGCCAAAGTAAATGTGGTAGGTAGTAGTTAATATCAGATTACAGCTGCTCCAAGAGGAAACTGTAACAGCTACTTTGTAGACCAGGAAAAGAATGGTTTAAAATACACAAAGGATTTTGAATCATATAATGAAGATATTCCTGCCTAAATTTATTTTAGAGGGTATAGGTATATTCATTCACACAGAAATGTGAAAATTCACCAAATTTACAAATCAGAATGTACAGAGAATAACTTGCTAGGCTAACACACAGATGGCTGAAGACCTCTGTGCCAGGCGGTGATTGTATCACACCTCCTGCAGACAGCCCTGTTTAAGCTGATGAGAGGAAAACACAACTCATAAAATTACTATTATTTTCTTTTGAATATGAGAGTTGAGAAAAAGTTAATTTTATGCAGCAATGGTTACTCTTTTTTGGTATGGGGTTGAACTGAGTATGGAAGTCACATACAAGTTGATTACAGATGGTCGATGGGTATGTGTAGAAAAGAGAAGAGTCTGAGCTTAAGGAGAACTGTGACTAGAAACATAGTGTTTGAGATGTTAAGTGATGTAAATGAACCCAAAGCAGTATAATTGGACATTGATCTTGATGTCAATAAGATCATTCACATAGTTAAAAAAGATCTGTCAGGTCTGTTTCCTAAATAGCTCTCATGCTATTTTTTAACTAAAAAATAGTGGTGATTTTATTTTGAAATGCTACATAAATGTATAAATTTTAAGTAACTGACATAATTACAACAACAGGAAGATATATCCCTGAATATGACATGATCTTGCATTTGTCTATATTTTGTGCTTTTTTTCTGCAATTGTTACCAAAGCTCTGTGATTTAAGATGCTGTCAATGATAGCATCATGTGTACAGTATTCTGCCCACACAACATCATGAGAGTGTCAGAATCCCTCCACTGATAACACACGGCCCCTGTCATCCAAGAAAATATAAAATTATGCAATCTCGTGGCACATGAATAGAACTGGAGATTACTATGCTAAATGAAGTTATGAAGGAATGAGAGAAAAACAGAATGATTTCTCTAGTATGTGGCACACCATGAGACTTAGTAAAGCAATAACAAATCGTATTTCTCTGGAGCAGATTTTCTAAAGTGCATATCTCATCATGGATTCCATGTCTCAAACATTAATATTTCTCATACTCTCTTCAGGGCAAGTCTGTACTTCTGAATTCTACTTATGAGACCCTCGTCCTTAACTTTCTGTTGGCTAGTAAGCCTGTCCTCTTTTCTCACTCTGAATGCTTTAGTCTATAGATATTTTTTTCTTTCTTAGACATGTCTAGATCTTTTTATCTGTCCATGTTGCTAATAATTTTTTATTTTTCATGAAAACTCCACTGCTATACTACTTCTTCTCTTTTATTTAGAAATACCTTTCTCCAGAAACATTTTTCCCTATAACACTGAGAATAAATTGACAGCTTCCCTACTTGTATCTTTCTCAATCCATATCTTTGCACTTTTATCCTGAAATCAAGTGTATTAATATTTGAACTCTCCACTAAGGCACAGCAAATAAAAAATAAACTCTGTAAGCATCAAAAAGGTAACGACAGTGAGTAGAAGTGGAATGTAGAAAGTATTGACTGGATCGCTGCCATTGTTGAGAAATGATTTATGTGACTACTAGAACATATTTTTTCTACACATTGAAAAAATACAAAATATTATTAATAGTGGAGATTGACAGCTCAGGACAAATATGACACATAAAAAATTCCTATGGCTTATACACTAAGTAGAAATTATACATTTTTCAAAAAAGTTGGAAAAATAGACGATAATATAAGACATTATTAGGCCTTCAAATAATAAAATAGACACGTTTGAATTTAGTCTTCAGTCTTTTAACAAACATTATTTCAAATTTGTTTTATATAAACAAATATAAAAGTGATTTTTTCAATCTCTGTTTCATATGAAGGAATAAAGTGTCATCCTTGTAGCATTTTATAAAATGTTAATATTCTTATAAAAATGCACAGCACCTATTTCTGAGTGTTCATTGTCTAAATCATTCATATTATAATATCACTGCTTCATTTTAAGAATCTTATTTAAACTTCAAGTATATGCCACAAAATAATATTATCTTTGAATTTATTTTCTGATTTGTACACTACATTCCTCAGTCATTATAATTATCCATAAATGATTGGTGAGTGACTTCAGGTAGACTATTTTGATTTCAGAGAAGTAATTGGCTCTAATATAACTATATGCTTTGTCTTAGGCCTTCTCCTGAAACCCAAAATACTGTATAATGATTAAATATGAATTTGTAACTTAAAAATTTATTAACAAATATAAAATTATAATTCTATTTTAAATATTAATATGTATCGATTTAAGTAATGTTATTATAACATCATATATATTTATTTAAGTCACTATAAAACTTTAAAAAAAGATTCTATTATCACTTTAATTTTGAAAATCAGTTATAAAATCAGAAAGAAATAAGATACTGTCAAACACAAACTATGAATAAAAACGCCATAACAAACAATTTCCATGGTCTGATTTTCTATCTAGAGTCATATTGCAAGTGAATGTTACTTTAGTGTATATACTATATTTACAATTATTGTGTCAAGCTCTTTGTTAGGTAATGTTTGCGTAATGATTAGCCTTTCTTCATAACTATCGTCCAGGTCAGCATAATTTTATTCTTTTGGAAGCCATGCAATGAGTTTATTTGTAAATCAATACAAATTCTATGGAGGATGAAATTGAAACTTAGAGGTTAAGTCATGTATTTACTAAAGGAAATTAGTATGAGTAAAGTGGATTTGCGGAATTGTGCTCACTAGGCATCTTCTTAAAGAAATATACTGAATAGTTTTCTTGTAATAATCTTAGTACTGAATGAATTAAAGACAAAGAAATTGTGATTCATCCATTCACTGTTTTAAACTTGGTAAAAATATTTTTTTTGCAATATAATATGCATGATTGGAAGCACATGGTTTCAAATTCATAGCATTTTAAACAATGCCTAACTACTTTTGTTGGTGATCATTTAAATTTTTGTAAGTATAATAAAACTACTTTGTAGTATAGAATACCTGGGTAAGCACCTTTATTTGGCACTAAGATATTTTTAATGATCTAACATAAATATAACAATAATTTGATATGCATTTAAAATATTTTGGCTAGTTTGTGAGCCTAATGAGTATCTATTATTTATGTGCACATATATGTGTATGTGCATATGTTTATATCCACAAATGTGTATTTTTGCAGATTTTTAACAGTATGTAGTGAAGTGTACCTAGGATTACCTAGCCAATATCATGTATAGAAAACTTGCATTTATGTTAGTTCTTGATCACTTGACATTCCATTATTCATCGATTTGCTCGAGCGGGTGCCAGTAATATTTCCATTTGACCCTATCATGTGCCAGTGTATCCCAATGGCATCTGGTTGCTTAAGGAATTATGTTATGTTAGTTAATCTAGGATATCACTAGATTATATTAGTTAATCTAGAAAATCACTGAGGGATGGTAAGATTTTTTATTTTAAAATATAAATCAATAAGTTAATAGAGATGAAGACTGAAAAATACAATAAAATTTTGTAAGCTATACTTTAGCTTAAAGTTGTTTTTAGTGGCAGAGTAAGATAAATGTGACCCAATTAACTCCACATGATTTTTTAGAATATACAAGAATGTAGTGCAGTTCTTGAAGATGTCATTGTTTATAGAAACTCTAAGTAAACATCTAGAACTTAAAATGATCTTTTAAAATTCATTTTTATTTCTTTTTAAATTTGGGGCCACACCCAGCAATGCTCAGAACTTACTCTTGGCTTTGCACTCAGGAGCTACTTTAGAAGTGCTTGGGGGACTGTATAGAATTCTGGAATTAAACCCTCATTAAACCGTGGTTGACTGTGCTCAAGGCATGCGTCTGACCTACTATACTATTGCTTCAGTCTTTCCTTAAATTCTTAGTGCCAGAAAACTGCCTTTTATCCATTTGGTCCAAATTAATAAACAAAATTAGTTCTACCCAATTCAATGTGACTTCACTTGACCATGTGCCGAATGAAATAAATCAGGGAAATAGCTCAAAGGACTGAGAGTAGTTGCTGTATCTTTATTTTATTTTTATTTTTTTATTATTTTATTATGCCACCGTGAGATATACAATTACAACGTGGTTCATGTTTAGAGGTTTTGGTCACATAGCGTTCCAGCACCCCGCCCTCCACCAGTGCCCATTTCCCACCACCAATGTCCCCAATTCCCTCCCCCTCCCATAGCCTGCCTAAATGGCAGGTCCTTTATCTCTTTTTCTCTCTCCCTCTCTCTCTCTTTTCCTTCTCTTACACATTTGCGGGTTGACTACATACACTTAGAGGCCATCATGTCCAATTTTTTGCCTGTATTTAATGCTATTTAGTTTCATGTAGTTTCATGTAGTTCCATATATTTATCTTTTCTTCTAGTTGCTTTGTTAATGGTGTTTCACCTTTGAAGATGTCTTTAGCTTCAATGTAGTGGAATGCTTTTCCTATATTTTCTTCAGTGTACTTTATGGATTCAGGTCTGATATAGAGATCTTTAATCCATTTTGATCTGATTTTTTGCAAGATGTTAGACACAGGTCCAAATTCATTTTTTTTACATGTAGCTGTCCAGTTTTCCCAGCAAGGTGCTGTATCTTGCATGCACAAGAACCCAAGTTCAATCCCAGATAGTGTGACCTCCTGATAGTCCATAGGGGGTATCCTTGGTGGGCATGAACCCTACCAAAATGACCATTGTAGTTCATAGCAGAGCAGACGCAGATCAAGCCCACACTGCAAGGCAAATACTGAGCACTCTGAGAAACACCCACACCACGATACAGGAACGATCTCTACAGGCAGTAGCTCAGAAACCTGGAAAGTGAAAGAGGTCGGTGAAAACAACTACTGGTTGCAGCTTTATGTTGATATGAAGTTGCAGAATAAATAAGCAAACCGTTAGAGAGCAGTAGTAGACTAACCTTTGCTGAGGACTGAGGATGGAAAGCCTGAATGATGGGAAGCAGTGGTAAAGGGCATGAGAAGCCTAAATAATAGCTAGATTGGAATGAGGCTGCAGAAAGACAAAAAAAATGTAATTGCCTTAGCTGAGGAAAGAGTATTGGTATTTGAATGATCTCACCAACACTGTTATTAACAATACAGAGCAAGAGTGAAATGCCTGAATGGATATAACTATGAAGAGGCTAAAATAAAAGCATCTCTGAAGTAAGACATTAGATACAGCTGAAGATGTGAAATCTTTCTGAAAATAAAGGACTCAGGATTGATATGCTAGGGTCATATACTAAGATATTGATATACTAAGATATACTCTTAACCTTTGCCAGTTCTAAGACAGTGACATTCACACTAAAACATTAGGTAGTGACTGGAGCAATAGTCTTGCAGGTAGGGCATTTGCCTTGCATGTGGCTGTCCTGATATCTCCTACTGTGCCCCAAACCAGGAATGTCCTGAATGCAGAGCCAGAAATAACCCCTGAGCATCGCCAGGTGTGGCCCAAAAAATAAAAAAAAAAAAGAAAAATTGATAGTGTAGTGAAATCTGGTGAATTTTATGAATCCCAAGAGACGATCTGTAACTAGTAAGTTAGTTTTCAAATATGCATCAGTAACATTGCCCTAAGAAAGATTACAAGCCAATCCACTAACTTTTTATGTCATACTGTTAAATATGAGTTAACAACCTAATATTCCAAGGATTCAAGAAAAGCCTAACAAATGGACAGTGGGAAAATACCCTAAATAAGTCAAATATTATAAACAGTAAAAATAATCATAATATCTTGTAAGATATACGGTTACATAGTGCATTCATAATACTCAGAAATTGCATGAAATGAATAAATGGTAGAAATTAAAAACAGAAGAAATTTTTGTTTAATCACGAAGTAAATAGAACAAAAGTAGAAATCTTGCATAATTGTTCAAGGGATTAAAATAGTCACATGAATGTTTTATTTAAAATTGCACTGTTTAGATGATATTAAAATTAATATTTAGACGACATTAATGTTTAGACGACATTAATGGAGACAACCGCTGGACTAGAGCCGTTACCGACTGGATCCCACTGGATGTCAAAAGATCATGTGGCCGCCCACCTACAAGATGGTCAGACTTTTTTTGTCAAGAATCTGAACTAAGGGTTTGAGGCGCTTCGTATTCCTGAAACAAGCAGATGCCATTGGGCTACACTGGCACGTGATAGGGTCAAATGGAAATGTTACTGGCACAAGCTCGAGCACATCAATGAATAATGGGATGTCAAGTGATCAGGTGAATGTTTAGATGGCACTCAAAATGAGGTCCTCAAAATGATAGTATCTATCAAAGAAGAAAAGAAAATCATCACTGGAAAGAAGCAAGAAGTATTTTTTGCACTGAAGCAAATACTTGGAGTGATAGGACAAATGAGAATTAGTGATAAGGAGATCACAGAAATATCTACATGATTCTGTGGCCCTGATGGGACAGGTATTCCATAAGGTTTAATGTATACCCAGTTACATTAAGTGTAATCATTTTGCCCTTTGTGGCTTCCAACTTAAACCTACATTTTCTCTGTTACAAAGATTTGGTGGGAAATGGGATTATTTACAGCTACTTATTTTCTTACTGTACCACAATGTACATTGTGGTACAGTAAGAATGCCATTTGGCTACATTGGCACGTGATAGGGTCCAATGGAAATGTTACTGGTGCCCGCTCGAGCAAATCGATGAATAACGGGATTCAAGTGATCAAGTGACCACAATGTACTCATTAAAGTGAGTATATTTCTTTGCCAGAAACTTTGGGATTTATTTGGGAGTATATAGATATAGATCTCATATAGATCATTATTTGCCAAAATTTTAAAAGAGTCTAAAATTAAATCAAAGTATTACATTTAATTAAAATCAAAGTAATAGTTACATTACTTGTCTATAATGACTTAGATGACTTCAGTCATATCTTCTTTTGAATTTCCAAAAAAAGGATTCCCATTAACCTAAAAAGTATTCAAATATTTAGTTGACTAGATGGAAATCATTCTCTGACAAGACAGAGAATATGCAAGTTACAGGAAATCTTATAAGAATTCTAATATCATAAACTAAACAAAATAAACTAAGGGCTGGAGCTATAGTCCAGCAGGTAGGGTGTTTGCCTTGCATACGGCCGACCCATGCCAGCCCAGGTTCGATCCCCGGCATCCCATATGGTCCCCCGAGCACCGCCAGGAATAATGCCTGAGTGCAGAGCCAGGAGAAACCCCGAGCATTGCTGGGTGTGACCCAAAAAGCCAAAACAAATAAAAGGAAAACTTTACCAAAAAAAATTAAAAAACTAATTATATTTTATAATTTATAGGAGTGGGGCCAATTATAGTGGTAAAATGGTTCAAATATTCATATTTAATTAAACTGAATGCTTAATTAGAAAAAATGTTATGATTTTATTGAATATTAGTACTGTATTTTTCTAAGTAAATGATACCACCTTCTCTAAGTAAGTGATCCCAGGGGAGTGTTAGCATTGCAGCACACTTGGCTTCTTATCATTAGGAAATCAAGACAAAGAGAAGACCAGAGACAAGATGGCTAAATTCAATGGAATACTTGAAAGGAAGGGAGACAGGGAAGTTGGTATATGAAGGATTGGTGAGCAGTCTGCATTGGGTTTAAAACACATAAAAATAAAATAGAGGGATTGGAGAACAGCAGAGTGCTTGAAAGAATTGTCTTCTATATATCCTGGATGCATACCATGAGGACCATTTCTCCCGAATGCTTTCACTTTCTAATATTATTTATTTCTCTCCTTCTGCTCATTGTATCTTTAGATCAACAGTAACCTGGGTGTAAATAAAGAATGCTTCTAGTTGTATGCCTAAGAACTTTAGATTTCCAGTGCAGCAACAATGACTTTTTTTCACTGCATAAGTGGTGTAAACCCAAATAAGTTTGTGCCATTCCAGGAAAAGTTGAAATGCAGACACCTATTCTGAATCACCCTTGTGAATTCATATAAACTAAGTCAAATTTGAATCATAAATTCAAATTGATATTGAACTAACATCATTTTGAAAGACGGGTATATTTCAATAACTGCTTTTCCTTCTATCTGTAACAGATGACATATGCGAGGTGCCAGGAGAGATAAGGCAACTTCAAATTGCGTCTTTACCTCTGGCTGCCCTCTCTGCCCATGTCAGTCACCCTGGGAAGTGCTTGGGTAAATCTAGGATTGATGAGGGTCCGCATTGAACAACCTGCATGACCTTACTTTTCACAAGGTCCTTAGGTTTCTTTCCCCAGGAGTCAGGGATAAGAAAGACCTTAGGTTTTACTATCCCCAGGAATTGGCAGTCAAAATGCACCTGTGTGTCACTTGTTCTGTCCAGAGTGGGAAATAACTTCTGTCACCTACCTGATTTCCTATGGAGCCGTGGAACTCACACAGGAGCCAGGGATTGCTCTTTGCAGTAAAGGAAAATCAGTCCTAATTTTGACTAAGGATTTCCAGGTCTGTCACCTTGCTTCAAAGAAAGGGGGGGGGAGGAAAGGATCATGGACTGAGAAAGTTTTATTTAAAGAATTTTGAGGGAGTTAAAGAGAATAATGTGTTTAAGTAAGAACACAGACTTCTCCAAAGGAGAGAGAGCCAAGAGTACTTGTAACAAGTGGGGATACAAACCACTACGGCAGTGGGGAAGCAACTCACTTGCCTTTGCAGAATTGGTTTTGTCGTTTCTCTCATAAATTGCTCCCACCCATGAGGAACTTTCTCTGTCGATGAATCCATTGCTCTAGCAGTGTCAATGGGAAGTCCTGGAACTTTGGTTGGTCCAGCTTCTTGTCTACGTTATGTCACTTTATTCCTCCTGGAGCTCTCCAGAGAAGGGATCAGCTTTCTCTGAGTTTGTGCTAACTAACACAAGTTAAGAATCTTATCAGTAAATGGGGGCCCCTTTTCCAACATCCATGTTAATCCTGGTTGCTCTTACTTTTCTTCTTTGTGAGATGTGTGCTAGTCTCGCTTGTGTGAGATGATACCACTGTTTTGATTTGATTTGCATTTCCCAAATGATTAGTGACATGGAGCAGGTTTTCAAACATCTTATGGCAGCACTCCTACAGCCCAAATCTGAAAACAACCAAATATCTAGCAACAGATGACTGGGTAAAGTAAGCATAGTACTTAGGTACAATGGAATACTACTCAGCTACAAAGAAATCAGGCAATTTACTGCTATATGGAGAGTTTTGGAGAGTTTCTTGAGTAAAGTTCGTAATAAGACAGACAGATTATCTCCCTGACATGTGGGATATGAAGAAAATAATATTAGGGGGGGAGAACAGATGCCCCAAAATAAAAGAAAATCAGAACTGGTCATCAATAGGAAGCTTGTCAAAAAGTGTGGGGAAATTGGGAAATTAGATGGGGCCACTAGGACTATGGGGAGAGAAGTTATCACTTAGGTGGAGAGTGTGGCACAGGGTTGATTTATGCAAGAAACCATAGCATTAACAGTATTGTTCACCACGATGATTAAAATAAAATTAAAAATTAATAGATAAAAGAGTTATAACATCCATTAACTAGATGATAACACTATATAGGGGTAGGAAAAAGAAAGCAGGGTGAAATTAGAAAGATTTGTCCCAGGAGAGAAAATGTTCTCAAAATAGTCCTAGAATATGCATTTAGGATATGAAAAACCCTTTCAAACATCCTACCAATGTGCAAGTGTTCACCCATGACCCTAGAATAAAAGAATATAAAAAGAGTTGGTTTTTATCATTACAGGGAAAGTTCCTACTCAAGGCTACCGCACGTGCTAATTTCCTTGTCCTTCTCTATTCTCTTCTTCCCTTCATTTACTCAAGGTAAATTTTCTACTGAACTTAGTCATACTGTCTTTTGTCCTTTGCTTTTATTCTTTATTACCTGAGAACAAGAGTCTAAAAACTCTGTACCAAGAGGTCCAGAGAGAGCATCTAGGTTAAGGTATATAAGTCAATCCTGGTTTTATACCTTGCACAACATAGGACCTGTAAGCACCAAAAGGAGTTATGCTTATATACTGTTATTTGTGACTTAACAACACCTCCTCAACAGTAAATAAATTTTATTAATGGCTAATGGTTGTATTGTGATCTTTCTTTTACCCCATTTTAGCAGTATTTTTCCTTGGAGCAAGATGTTTATTGAATTTCTTATATTTTAGACATTCTAACAAAGTCGAAAACAAGCACAATACATCATAGGCAAATTACTACAGATTTGAAATTGTAGAATGGAAAGAAAGTTATATGTGTTTACATTTGAAATACTAATGACTAGAAATTTAAAATAAATTGGAAGTTATTAGACTGATCCTTTGAAAAAAAGGGTTATTGGTGTAAAGAATGATTTTTTGTTGTTGCTAAAATATGCATATCATGAGAATCCAATGTGTTCTATAATCTTGTAATATTTCACATTTATTTTTGTAAGTAATTTTGTAATAATATGTATTTATAATTTGAAGAGTAATATATTAAGAAAAATCTATACTTATTTAAACCTTTAATAGTCAATGTGTTTTTCTATATCGAGACTTTCTCTAGAAAATAAATATGTGAGCGTCTTTAAACATGTTTCACCAAATTATATATAGTAAACTTTGAGTAGTATATTTCATTTAGGAGTCTGTGACATGAATACTAAAAATGACTAGCTTTGAAAATAATAAGATCACTGCATAATATTCCATTTTGTAGTTATACATGTACCAGGTTCATGCGCGGTTCATCAATAAATGTTTTATTTGGAGGTGTTTAAATAATATGCCTTCCGCACGGCAAGCCTAGCAAGCTGCTCGTGTTGTATTTGACATGCCAAATGCCAGTAACAATTATATTAGGTCATTCCCATGACCTAATATAATGGTTTGAGGGTCTTTATGTTCCTGTAGCAAGCCGATGCCCTTTGCTCTACTGGCATGAGACAGGACATATCGAGATATTACTGGTGCCCGCTCTAGCAAATAGATGATTAACGGGAAGATCGTGATCGTGATCGACATGTACCAGGGATCTATCTATTGTGGTTGAAAGCATTATAAAAATGTGTTATTTTTAGCCTGTAGATCCAAAGATAACATAATGTGCTCCATTTCTTTTTGCCTTCATATATGCAATGGGTAGGTAAAAGGAGTGCTTTGTATTATCTATCTACCCATTACTAATAATGCAATCATATACTATGTTTATGAGCATGATTATATCTAGATGCACAGAACATGAAGTAATCCCTTATATAATTTTTATTTTATTATTAATCATTATAAGTGTTCATTCTTCCAGTACTATCATTTCAGTCAACATTATTTCTGTTGTTATAACCTCTGGCTCCTGGCACATCTCTTCAACACCACCATTCTCCCTGCATTAACATATGCCTCAGAGACCTGGGCCCTATAAAAGCAGGATGAGAATGCTATTAAGGTCTCCCAGAGAGGAATCGAAAAGAGCTGTGCTTGGAATATCATGCCTCACCCAAGTAAAAGAAGGAATCAGGAGCTCCGACCTCCGTCATTATTCCAGAGTCAGGGATACTGTCTCATTTGCCAAGGCATTGAAAATCAGATGGGCTGGACATGTTTGGAGACGACCACTGGACTAGAGCCGTTACCAACTGGATCCCACAGGATGTCAAAATATCAACTGGCTGCCCACCTACAAGATGGTCAGACTTCTTTGTCAAGACCCTGAATGAACGGTTTGAGGCTCTTTGTATTCCTGAAGCAACCAGACACCATTGGGCTACACTGGCACGTGATAGGGTCAAATGGAAATGTTACTGGCACCCGCTTGAGCAAATCGATGAATATAGGATGTCAAGTTATCAAGTGATTATTAAATAGGTAGAGTATATTGTTATTTTGGGGCATTGTAAAGGGCAACAGTCTCCTTTATTCTGTTCGTGAAGATCTGAATAGAAATCAGTCTACATTTCTTTGTATCGTCCTCACTAAATCTCTGCAGTCACTTATCACTTATTGACCCTAAGCAGTTCTTGCAGTTTCTGAAAATTCAGTTTTAGTCAAACCCACGTGGCTACAGGTAGCTCTGTAGAAAACACTATAAACAATCACCGTAATTCTTTTATAATGCTGGCTGACATGCTAAAGGCTTTCAACAAGTGGGGATAATTGTGATTAGTGTGATTAGGATCTTCAGGGATTAGGTCTACATTCTGGAACTCAGCTACAGATCAGTCACAGATGAGGGACCATAAGAGGATGCTGTGGGAAGACAAATGTTTTCCTGTGAGGCCAGTTATGAAATCTGTGACTGTGTCATTTATACCCATATCACTCTTCTTTTAAATCTCATTCAACAGCAAATCAGTGAGACAGGCCATTTTAATTATATAGGCCCCAGGAAGGTAATAAATGGTTGTTCATAAACACTACCAGTGATTTTCATGAGCTAAAGATAAATTTGTGGATGTGGACTTCTAGTTCTGGTGCTAGTACTTACAGATGGTCAGTTGATCATGATTTATCAGGCAGCAATAATTAATAATCTTTCAGAGAATATTGGGGATTTTTTCTTAGAACAATGGTTTCTACTAGAGTGGTTCAGACTAGCATGTTTCAGAAATAGGCATTAACTCACTAAGAATATAACACATAAATCCGCTATTACAATTAAGAGATAGTTACTTATTCATCATATTATGGAGTTTTAGTAATATATTTTTCAAGTTGGATAAAAGGTAAAATTAGATTTTATATTTTTATTAAAAACTTTATTATTTACTAGTTTATGTACTTAACTTTTCCTGGTGCAGTGACTTTATTGTACCAAATGCAATTAAAATTGGTGACATTTGGTTAAAATATATGTATTTCTTCTCCAATATAGTAAAATTTGGCATAGATAGACATTTTAAACAATAGATTTTTAAAGAGAAATCAATTTTGATCTTTAGAAGACCATTCATTTTAGTTCATTAAAATACAATATCAAACATTAGCTCAAAAGATGAAAGACAAAGGGAAATAGCATTATTTCATTTTTCTTTTATTATGGTTAGTGTATGATCAAGCTAATGTTTATAAGTCCAAAGTAACACTGTAGCTCCAACAGCAAAAGGAATTAAATAAGCCTAGTATTTTTCTTCAAACTAATTGCACTTTCAGTCACTCAGTCTCTTGGGAATTTGAGAAAGAAGTAAAATTTACAAGAGCAATTATTGTTTTTCTATAAAAGGCAAGCTCATTTTTTTGGTGCGTATATATGCATATATACGTGTATATATGTATTTCTATTTCCATATATAAATGAAAGAATAATTTACATATAAGTGATTTTTTCATTTGTGTCTTTGAGATCTGATTTATCATTTCCATGGAGACCGACTTATATCGATCTCTACACAAAGTGTGAATAAATATACATAGCAGAAGTAAATTAATATTCATGATATACATTTTATTATAAAGAATTGATTGGTTAATTATAAGCCCTAATTACTTTCAATAAAATATTATTTCAGAAAATTTATTAAAATTAGGTTATTAGTAAGTTCATGCTTTAATTCAGAATTCATCTATACATTAAATATGTATAGTCAATTATATGTGCTACTTTTCTTTCTTCTATATGATCACAGCCAATGGTGCTCAGTGGCTACTCCTGACTTATTGCTCAAGAAGGTGCTCCCAAAGGTGCTCTGGGTAACATGTGTTGCAAGAGACCTAAACTGGGCTTCCATTATACAAGATATTTACATATTTTCTCAGCCCATTGGGCAGAATATTTGCTCAGCTCATTGGTCCATCATTATATGTCACACAAACTAATGTAATACGGTTAAAGATATTGAATGGGGTAAGGAACTTGCTTTGGATATTGCTGACCTGGGTTCTATCCCTGGCATCCTAGATTGTCGCTTGAGCTCTCCAGTAATGATCCTCAGGATCAGAGTCAGGAGCAAACCCTAAGCATACCTTGTGTGGCCCCACAACAAAAACCAAACGAGTTAAATATAGCATCTGACATATAATGCTAGCTAAAATTTATTTAGGATCTATGGTTTTTAAGTTATTCACCAAATATTACTATTTTGAAGCAATAGAACCAAGTGATTACCTCTTAAGTTCTTAAGCCATACTACTGAGTTCTAATACAGGTTTCCCTTTACTATTTACGATCCCTTGTTCTGTCTTTCCTGTTACTTTTCCTATGAATACAATGGCTGGGGTCAGTTGGTTTGGGGAGGAGTGCCACCTACATCTTCAGGTTGTTGTGATAATTAAATGAGATCATAAATGTGAAATTCTTTTTAAAACATCAGGAGACTTTAAAATCAGCATTTCTGGGAACAGAGCGATAGTGTAGCAAGTAGGACAATTACCTTGTACGTGGCAGATCTAGTTCTATCCCCAGCATCCCATATGGTCCCCCAGCACCATCAGGAGTAAGTCTAGAGTGCAGAGCCAAGAGTAACCCTTGAGCATTGTTGGGTGTGACCCCCAAAGCCAAATAAATAAATAAAATAAGGATATCTCAAATTTATGTACAACATTACTATTTTTAGTAAAAACAAAAAATCAGTACTCTGTATTTTTATGCCTCGTGGAGTAAAGAAGAAACCGCCCCAGTCAAAGACACATCTGAGGGAAAAACCAACCCCCTGAATTATTGCAGCGCCAACAACCAGGTCACCATATGGCTCTATCCACTTTGAGGAAGACTGTACATGATATTATCCTCAGACTGCGTGAGTCATTGATCCTGAAAGTTGAATAATAATGAACTATTGCTATGGAATAACTTTAAAAACACAGAATTCAAATAAAATAAAAAAATAATACAGCAGTTAATGTGTGGTTAACCATTAATAACCATTAACCACACCCAAATACTTATCAGCAGTTAAGCTAATTTCTTGGCTTTCAACTCCAAAAGCTCCATCCCTATAATGTCCTCCTAAGTTCCCTTCGTTTTAGGAACCACTTACTGTTTAAGATGAAAATACTCTTTGTTCTAGTACCTTGGAGGATTGTAACCTATAGGAGTCAAGAGTAGGATCTCATGTTCTTTTTTGTTGGAAATCTTACTGCTATATATTTATTTATTTGGTTTATAATTCATTTGGTTTATTAAATGATTTTATAATCAATTGGGTGCACACCTACTGTTCACCCAATTGATTAACTCTTGTGTTAAAATTTAAAAAACTTCCTACTCCTCCGACATCTACTCCACTTGGTATTTTTCATGTCTTTTCATGAACATACCCTATAATATATGCTCCTAAGAGTCAAATATAAGTGACTTAAAGATCAGCATTACCTTTTTAAAGGAGGCTATTTAATATGATGTTCAAAATACATTTTAGGAGCACATTGAATTAAGTGTGTGTGTGTGTGTGTGTGCGTTTGAGACTGACAGACAGAGAGAGCAGAAACAGATTGTAATTGTGCTTTATTCATTTTAAATTGTGCTTCATAAGACTGGCAAAGATAAAGATTAGGAGGACAAATTAGTCCCCTAATTCTTGTAATAGTGAAATAATTTTACAGTTTTTATGTAGAAACCCACAGATGCCGCTGAAGGCATTGAGCTTTCTGGATATTGTCAATAATATTTAACCGCAGCACTTACTAAATTTTTTATAATTAAGTTTAGTATCTCTAGTTAAACTAAATGATATGATTTCATTGTAATTCAGTATAATAAAACAGGACAATCTTCTTTCTTATTATTTCTTTAGAACAAGATATTTCAAGTTAAAAATAAACATAACTTAGCAAGCAGACTCGATTAACATGCTACATATAAAACATACCCAGAAACCCATAGGAATAATTTGATGTTGAAAACAAGAACAAAAATTACAAATTTATTCATCTTTATGTACAAATATATATGCTTTAGTTAGCTCACCAAATGACAGGTTATATTGTATTACAGTTTACTTTCTGCAAACTTTTAGAAAGTTGATCCCTAACTTTGTGTCCAAAATTATAGGTTATAATTACCACTAATGAGATGTTTATTATGTTGAATCATTTTAGTGGCTCTGCCAGTAAAATGGTGAACATAGTTTGAGGTGATAATCTATGGAATGATTGAAGTCTTTAGAGAAACTGACTAGGAGTGCTAATTCTAATTGTGTTTGACTGACAGAAGCGCCTACTAATGAGTTGATGCAGTATTGAAGCAATACTTGTAATTATTCTAATTTTTCCATGCTTTCTAATGTTTAAAGATTATATTGTTAGAAGAATGGGTAATAAATAACCAGAATTTTGGATGTTTCATTACTGCTAAAGAACAAAAAATGATTTTTCAAAATCCTAGTATGAGCATTTAAAAAAATATATTATAAATGAATTCTTAGTTGCCTCCCCAAATGTTATTCGAGGGAGCTTTGAGGGATTGAGAATGTAGATTAACTGAGTCTGAATGGAAGATAGTAAAACTTTTTATGACTACCTGTATTTTCTTCAGCTGTAAGAAGACACATTTGCTGACTTTTTTTTTTTTTCTTTTTGGGTCACACCCGGCGACGCTCAGGGGGTTACTCTTGGCTCTGCACTCAGGAATTACTCCTGGTGGTGCTCGGGGACCATATGGGATGCCAGCGATCGAACCCGGGCCAGCATAGGCCGGCTGCGCATAAAGCAAACGCCCTACCCGCTGGGCTATACAGCCCCCTGCTAATCTTATATATTAAAAATAAGCAAGCGAGTTAATTAAGATTCATGTACACAAATTTGGGATGAGGGCAGTCACCTAGTCCCTACCTTCTGATCATATTGCCACCAGGTTCCTTCCATTAAGTAGCTCCTACATAGAAATTCTTCAGTCACCATTATATTAATTTATTCCAAGAAAAATAAATGCTTTTTTCTATTCTTTGAATAGAAAGATAATAATGACTAAAAATAAGAGTTATAGGCAATATGTGGCGTAGCTGATGAACATGATTATAAATTACTGATATTTGTGAAAGTATAGATAAAATATAACAGTAAAGTATTTTATTGATTTTAATCCATAAAGAGCAGAGAGTGTTGTATTTACCTATGTTCATTTCATAGAGGAAAGCTTAAAGTTCAGAATGGTTTATGGAAGGAGTTCGGCAACGCTTGAACTCTTAGCATTTCAATGGTAGCTCCGAAGAGTTTCTTATGTTTCTAATCGAACACATCACTCTCCTACTTTGACCCCTGTATTTTATTTTAGACATGTCTCCACCATCATTCCTATTGGCCACTTTGCACTTCTTAAGAGCAGCTTAGAATCGAAGAGCAGCTTAGAATTCAGAAATAAAATAGAGATCAACATTTATAATTACATTTCTTAAATATGTGGTTGACATTCTATCCATTTATTTATGATCTGTGTTGCTCTGTTGTTGTTACAGGCATTTCAGCATTTTGAAGTCATTTCTCCGTATTGCCCTTGTCTTTTCCAATGAAGTTACTCTCCCTCCCAGGAGCCAGACCTGTTTTGTGAGCTGATTTAATGATGTTGGTCTGAATAGTGTTGAAAGTGACACTGTGTCGTTCTCTTGGTTGCAAAGAGGTCAACAAAAAATAGATGGCAAGGAGCAATCAATACATCTCTATTATACACAGATGGGAGGGAAGCGTCTAAGACAGCAGTTCTATCATCCAAAAGTGCTTATATATTCTCAAAGCAGCTGTCTTTAAAAGAATCAATTGTTAATGGGGTCAAGGCCTTATCACTTTAAGAGTGTTTGACCAGTCTATAACTTTTGCAAACATTGCTATGCCATTTCTCATTTGTGGAGTTATTTTTTCAGCATAAATTCCCAGAGTAATATTTGTAAATAACACCCAATAGTACAAATAATATTACAAATAATATCACAAATAATATTTGTAAATAACACCTAATTCTCCATTAAGATACATTTTAAAATGTTTATTTACAACATTTATGTAAAATGCTTACATTTATTTAAAACATTTAAATTTTCTTAAATCTAAAGTAATTATAAAATATTGCTTTTTAAATATAATATTATGGTCCACCGAGCACTATCACGAGTGATGTCAGAGCACATAATCAGGAGTAATCCCTGAGCATGTACAATGAAGTATAGCCCCAAAAGCAAATTCATATCTATCTAACATGAAATATTTTATTTAATCTCAAGAGTAATAGAGGGATACTATTTAGATGAGAGTGAAAAAGGACTGTTGCAAATTAAGAATGGACTTTTTCAAGCTGGATAATGAATGACCACATGGATGGGAAACTAACTTGAGTTTCTCACCAGAGTTTAACATCATGACATTAAAAGCCACAGGGCC
This sequence comes from Cryptotis parvus, assembly GCA_021461705.1. Lineage (NCBI taxonomy): Eukaryota > Metazoa > Chordata > Mammalia > Eulipotyphla > Soricidae > Cryptotis > Cryptotis parvus. The sequence goes on along the minus strand of JAJIBD010027624.1, from coordinate 129,812 downwards.
TCATCTGACTTTATTGAGACCTACCATAGTTATCTGCTATACCCAGACTCACTAGCTTCCCATGACGCTTCTATTATTCTATATAGTGATCTTGATACAACAACAGCACCATTATGCTCAGTGTTAAAGGACTTGCACCATTAGGGACCAGGCGATACATTGGGCAGCATGCTTACCTGGCATGCAACTGACCCAGGTTCCATTTATGGCACCCTATATGGTCCCCTGAGCATTTTAGGAGTGATACTTTAGCACAGACAGCGTGACCCCACCCCTAAAAAATAGACTTGCACCATCTATTTCAAATTGGTTCTAGAATGTTTGAAACATTTTAATAGATAATATAATTATTCTAATTCAGTTTTATAATATCTTAATTAATACATTTACATATAATATATTTATATATACATACATATAAATAATTCAAGGATTAGTTAATACTTTTGACTAATTTGTATTTTATGAAAACTACTTTAAGAAACTCAAGGTGCTAGAGCTAACTGAGAGTGCAGCACTTGCTTTGAACAGGGCAGATCTGGATGGATCCTGGCACACAAACTCTCCAGAGTGATCCATGAACTTTGAGCCAGATATAAGCCTGAGCACCTCTGAGTGTGTTTTATTCCCTTCCCCCAAAAAAGCATCACTTGTATCACCTGTCTTTCTGTTGTTCATATATTACTTGAGCGGGCACCAGTAACATCTCCATAAGTCCTGTCACATGCTAATGTAGCCCAAGGGCATCTGCTCAATCCAGGAACATGAAGAGCCTCAAACCATTCCTTCAGGTCATCAGGAATGAGGTCTATAATTGTTACTGGTTTTTGGCATATCAAATAAGACAGGGGTAGCCTGCCAGGCTCTGCCATGTGGGTGGTATTCTAGGTAGTAGGCTCTCATCTCGTGCATTTACTGATGAACCAATGAGGAGAGATCAGCTTTTCTTTTGGGTGGAGTTCTGAGGAGCTATAGAGTCCATATGTTGAAAATGGGGCCCCTCATGGTGTGGGGGTTCCTCTGGCTTCTTGCAAGGCTCTATTGGGATGGCAGGCCAAGGCTGGAACCTGCCTTTCCTCCTGTGCACCTCATGATCCACTGAGAACAGGGAGAGCTGGTAACAGCTCTGCCCCATGTGTCTGAGTCTCTGGATCAGGCATACCTACCTGGGCTTGAAATAGTTTTTTTTCTGTAGGGTGGGACTCTAACCAGCAGAGCTTGAGATCTGCTTTTCTATTGGGTGGAGCTCTGACTTCACCCAATAGTGGAGTCCAGATGTTGAAAACAGTGGCTTTCATAGTGTAGGGGGTTCCTCTGGCTTCTTGTGAGGCTCTATTGGGATGGCATGCCAGAACTAGAACTCACATTCCCTCCAGGGTGCCTCATGATCAGCTGAGCACAGGGAGAGCCAGTAGCAGCTCTGCCCCATGTGTCTGAGTCTCTGGATTAGTCAGAGACTCTTAACAGTAATTAAAACATTTAAGTACTTCCGCTCTGTGAATAATGTCTAGTTAGTAAACAGCTAAGTGACTCCTAGTCACCCCATGACATTATAACCTTTTTACTGGGACTTCCAATGCCTTCCAAGACATTGAATGTCTAACGCAGTATAAATACAACTGGAGCCTTCAAGGAAGAGATGAAGATCTTGGTTAAGCCTAGTTTTTTGTTGGCTACTGATACTCTGGCTAATCATCCCCAAAGATATCATATCCTAGGCACAATTATTGGCATGCCCCACCTAGAAGATTGTTGAGGTCTTGTCCATGAATCGTGCTGGGCCTCACAGTAAGAGTACATCCTAAAGTCTGTTTCCTAACTTGCTACAATTACCCGATAAGCTCTTTTGCCCTGTGAATTCCCACTGCAAGAAGGTCTAAACTCTACTAAGTCAGACAACATTCCTAACTTGTATCCAGAAGAGAAACGCTCATCTCCCAAAGGTTATTTGTCATCTCTGCTCCCTCAGAGCAGTTTAACATAGACAAAGTTCTTGTTGTAATTAAGACTCTCTACTGGACTCTGCTTCTGAAATAAGTAGGGCAAAGGAAAGAAGAGAGACCAGTCATCAAGCCCACATTGTGTCAAAAAGCATATCATAATAAAAAAAAAAATTTTGCAAGAAGTGGGTAAAATCATTAAATTGTCAGGGTTAAAATTATATTTATTTAGTTAAGCTTTACTTATTTTTGGAAACAATTTTCACATTACCAAGAGCAAAGGATACAACCAGTTGTCCTCTGGATATGAAGATTTGGTACAAATAAATGTTTTTATTTGGAGGTATAAGGTTACTCTGTATGTACAAAAGTTCAACATTTTTTTGACATCAATTTTTTTAACTCAGCATTTCCTACTTTGACTTGCATTAACTCTATCGAAATGTTTTGGAAGATATCTCAAAGTATAAATTTAGTCAAACTTCTATCTTCAAGATCACAGGTGTTATATCAGATGAAGAACATCTGCTGAACCAGCTGTTGTAACCATTTAAGTTCAAGCTCTGCCAAGAAACATTTTCCCCCAATTGTTTTATTTGTTCATTCCGGGAGAATGATCTGAGGCTGAATGCCAAGGCTAGATGTGATTATTATAGTAAAGCGTGATTTGGTGGGCCTCATGTGGGATGTCATATCATTACAAATCAAATGGTCTGAATTGTTTCCAGGACATGTTGGAATACGGTTGATAGAGATGTTGAATGATACTCTTAACAGTAATAGTGACATATTTCTTTTTAGCGAAGGTGAATGCGAACTCTGCACTGCAACTTGCTATAAGTGTAGTCATTTAACCAGAACTAAGTACCTGTTATTCACTGGACTCAGGTAATAAAGCCAAGAGTTTGACCTATACAGTCAAAATGAATTGCAGGTTGAGCAAGAGACTAAGTTAATTTTGGCAGTACAAAGAAACACCCATTTTATCTGGGTCAGCTGTCTACATTTTCTTTGTACTGCAGTTTATTAAACTCTTTTTCTATAAACAGAAGAAAAAAAATGTAATATTACAATGGAATGTTTATTTGTAAAGATTAAATATGTTTTCAAATATCAATGAGAATTGCTTCCATTTCTTTAGCAAGAGAAAGAGGTTAGAAACATAAAATCACTTTTCGTTTTCTCACACATATATCTCTAATTAGAGAAAAGCAGTGAATTACATGTGTGTTTGCTCAGGCAGTCACAAACCCCTGAATTGACCTGTCTATCCAGAGAAAACAGAGCTGAAGTAGATGATACATGCTTAATTTTTAAATGTAATAAGCTTAATTTTTAAACTGTGGTCAAAGCAAGATTTTTATGAAATTACCAGTGTGCAAATGTTTTTTACAGAATTTGCTATTTTAAAAAATCCGCATGGGTATATGATGGGTTAAATGTCTTTCTTTTTATCTGATAGAAAATACACTCACACAATCTTGGCTTCATCTCTGAAATATCAAGGAGCACAGATTTGCTTTCTCTGGCATTATGCTAGTTTCTATGGAACAGTGTTAAATGCTGCAGTGTTGCTGAATATTGGGAGTCATACATTACATAAAGGAATGCAAGTTTACTAAAGCTGAATTTCAGTTTGGTGAAGATATTTACATAGTCATTGCACTGAATTATAAAAGAGATGTAGGGAGATTACAGGGCAGGGTCCCCATGGTAATGGGAATCCTGGGAAATAATAAAGCCAACAGCACCAAGGCAATGGGATTCCTGGGAAATAATAAAACCAACAGTACCGGGCTGCAAATACAGGGAAAAAAAAGGCTTATTAAGGCTTCACCAGGACCCAAGAGACCCGGAGAAGGCACCAGCAGGAACAAAGGCAAGGAAAGGGATTTCAAAGAGGATCATCAGCCACTCCCAACTCAACCCCCTTGAAGCTATGGTAGCTATGAACTTTTACCTAGGTAGCAGCCCTACATGGGGCAGCTTGGAAAAACACTGCAAAAGTCATCTTGAACAATGGATGAACACATATATGTTGCCAGAGCACAGGTACTGCTTGTGCCCACGTGACTGAGCATATGTGGTGCCTAAGTACATGCGTTCCCTGCATCTCCCCTCTTAAGATGAGACTTTGTTTTCATATTGATACAGCAGAAGCTAAGGTGGAAAGTGCCAGGTCACAGGTAGCTAATCACACCATGGAATAGGTACCAATCATAATGTATAAAGGGACACCTGGGGGTTGGATTTGGCCGCAAATAAAAGTTACCCCCAGGCTATCTCCTCCCTCCTCTCTCTCTCTCTCTCTCTCTCTCTCTCTCTCTCTCTCTCTCTCTCTCTCCCCCCAGGCCGGCTCCTCCCCTCCCCAGATCAGGTAGGGCAGCATGCCCAGGTACAGGGCCCAGTACAGATAGGCCACGTAAGGCCAGGCAAGGGCAGATATAGGCCTCTGGCAGGGCTCAGAGGCCAAGATTATGATAGGGCTTGGATGCCCAACATAGCTCTGGTTCATGCAGTACACAGATGCCCAGGTAATGGCGAAGTACTCAGCAAAGGAGTCTAATACATGTCCACAGGGTAGTGGCTGAAGACTAAGGAAAGCTGGGATAGGACAACAGGGTCTGCTGGGGTAAAGTTAGGAGGTCCAGCAGCAGGTACGGAGTACAGGGACCTAGGCATCGTGCATGTGGCTTTGGTCAGAGGCTGGGAGAGCACAAACAGGACAGAGAGAGCAGCACAGGAACAGGAGCGGGGCATTGTTCGTGGGAGGTGAGTAGACTGCGTGGGACAGGCCCAGGAATTCATTCATGGGTAACAGAGAAGCCTAGACATTTGGGGAGGTACCTGGATTCATCTGTACAGTAAACTTTCAAAATTCTGAGTTTTGTGTGAAAATCTTTCATACAACTCTAGAACCCACTAGCTTAGGAAAATCCACTTTTGCTTTAACAATATCTAATGCTGGTATTGATGTAGGCAGGCAGAAAGGGGCCTCCAAGGCAATGAAGTTTCACCCTAAGGCTGTCCAGATTCACCCCTTTAGAAACCAGAACCAAGACTTGATAGGATACTCAGTAGACCCTAAAGAATCTGGATCCACCTGTTTTAGCCCGGCCCCCTAATCTGGTTACGTTCTAGGACAGAAGTCTCAGCAGGAGCAGAGGTCTAGAAAAGGAGATTTTCAAAGGAGACCACTCCCAATATATACTCCCCTTGGCAACGGCCCTAGCAACGGTCCTTAACCTAGGTTGAAGCCCCATATGGGAGTAGCTTGGGAAGAAATCTATAAAAGCCATCCTGACCAAAGGATGGCGAGCACATGCTGCCTGGGCACACATGCTGCCTAAGCCCACGTGGCCGAGCACATGTGGTGCCTGAGCACATGTGTTGCCCGCATTTCCCTTCTTGAGATGTTTACTCTCTCTCTCTCTCTCTCTCTCTCTCTCTCTCTCTCTCTCTTTCTCTTACTTTCCTCCTTCCCTTTCCTAAAACCTCCTTAATAAAACCTGATTTACTTCACTGCTCGTGGACTCCTGAAAGTTCTTTTTCTGCGAGGAAGACAAGAACCCTGAGGAAACCCTGGGTAAGGCCTAGAACTGACTTTTCTTTCCTGCAAAGAGCAATTCCTCGCTCCAACCTGAGTCCGGGGCTCCCCAAGAACTCTCGGGTAGGGGGATCAAATCCTGTGCAGAGAGATTAAGTGGACATCAGCTGTGGCTTGGCGGCCACCTCGTGGGGCTGGTGGGGACTTAGGCCCATGCCATGCAGGGGCTCATCACAGACTTTATCAGTCCTTAAGCCTGCCCAGCAAGTCCTGGGGGCAGAAGCTGCTGGGGAGAAAGTGACCATCTATCTCTTTCCCCTTCCTGTCTCACATAAGCCTCCCGTGAGGCCCACCTGAATCAGTATGTGAATACTGGTTTCCTTGGCCTTTGGAGAAGCGTGTTCTCTCTTAAGCCCATTATTCTCTCTCTCATTTTCTCTCCCTCTTCCTCAAAACCTGTAAATAAGGTCTGTTTTTTTCTTCATTGCTATCTACGCCTGAAGAGGATAAGGTACATGGATACCCTGGTCTTTTTATATACTGACCATGTTTCTCTAGTCCTCTAATGACAATATCCCCTTCTTCCCCCTCCTTCTTTAATTACTCAATAACCCTTATTAAAACTTACTACCTCAAAACCCTGTTCCTTCATTGAGGATAAATTTAGAAATTTTTCATATGTTTTACTGAGCGTTTAGGAATGTACCCTTGTGTGGAGGGAAACAATTTTTTTTTTATTTTTTAAAATATTTTATTATACTACCATTAGATATACAATTGCAAGATGTTCATCTTATTTTATTTTAGAGTTTTGATTCCACAGTGTTCCAACACCCATCCTTCCACCCGAATCCATCTCCCATCACCAATGTCCCCACCTCCCTCCCCCACTCCCACACCTCAACTACCTGGCGGGCTCTGTATGTCCCCACTCTCCTCTCCATCCCTCCATCCCTCCCTCCCACCAACCCCCCCCCACACATCGTAGAATGCAGTACACCAAAGGACACAACTGGGGAAACAAATTTTTGTTTGACAAATGGTTAAGTAGGGAAATTGCCTTCAGATTAAATTATTTCTCTGACTAAGCAGTGTATTCCTATAAATTAAAAATAAATGACATGTGTGCAAACATATATTTGGAAAATGCATTATTGTCTGATTAAATCACCAATAATTTTCTTAAATACTTGTATTTAATGCAGAGGACATGATGGCAAATTTGTAAACAATTAGATGGAACAGTATTTAAAGAAAATATTTTCAATATGCATTTAAGTAAACAACTTAATTTTATTGATTAATTTTTATTTTTCTTAACTGATGACTGGTGGGTACCCACTCTCACAGAACGTCCGTGATTGAGTTTACATTTCTCTGTGGGCATTTTCCACCACACACCCACTAGGAAAATTGCTCCAACACCAGAAACTCTTTTGCCAGATTCCGTCATCACCAATCCTCTTGAGTTCTAAGCCCAAGGATGTGATTGTTCTGAGGCATAACATTTGAGATTTCTACCTTTCTGCACTGTCAGCTATCTTAAACCTTTTCTAACAGGAACCTTTCAACTTAAGCAAGGTGCACTTGTCTTTTCTTTCCTGAGGCAGAACACAGCTTTGCAGCGCCTTAGATAAGCTAACCTTTCCTAAAATCAAAAAGGGTAGTGATGCAGTGACAATGAGTCAATTGCATTTAGAAGGAAATGCTAATCCTTAAGAGCACCACAAAAGAAGCATTGCCTTCATAAGTTAAACAACAACCTATTCAAGTGGTAAAAATGTTTTCTCAAAACGTTTTATCGGAGAATGGGAGCGGTGAGGTGGCTTCATTTTATCATTCAACAGAGGAGGTATCTCTCTTTACACACTTGGGCACATTGCCCTTTTATTGAACCACTGCCCAGCTGTCCATCAAGCTTTGGTACATTTTAGCTCTAATAGGAGACATTGAAGGTAACTGACAATCACAGTTCTGGGGCTGTTCCGAGCTGGTTTCACTGGTCTCACTGAGGCTCATTCATTCATATTTTCAAGAGATGAGTTCTGAGTTTTCTCAGGTCACCTTCTTTTTCGTAGACTCTATTCTTTTTTGCTCTGTCACCTCAGTTTTTTACATCTTAGCATATTAGCCTTTAGCTTTGCTATGCCAACATGGCTAAGTCTTTCCCATCACATGTTCTCTGCTATCTAACTTAAAAAAAAAAACAATGTTGGGGTGGAAAAAATATGTTCCGCTGTGGCATCTTCAATGTAACCGCTCTTCAATGTTAGTCTCTTTATTTGTCAGTGAGTCAAGCTTGGTGAAACTTCCGCTATTTTGTGAATGCCAGCCATTTCACATATTTAAATTTTGTGTCCAGCGAATACACTGATGTCCATTCAAAACACAGAGCGAGTAAATTTCCCATGTTCTATCTACCACCGTTTTCTCAAGAAGTTATTTTTTAAGGTGATTCATTGTGTTGCTGTTTCATTCACATTCCACACGAGCAGAAAGTTCAGATAACATTCTCTTCTTTACTAATTTCACATACCTTAACCTCCTCAAGTGCTGTTCATATATTCCAGTTATTCCATACACTTCAGCTTCTTTATTCAGCACTTATAGAGGTTCCATGTTTGGTTACAGTAAATAATATTGCCGGAACTTACGAGTTTCTTTCAAATTAATTTGAAAGGTGATACAGTGATTTTTTGAATAAGTGCCTTTGAGTGGCTCTGCTGGAGTCTATGCAATTTACAGTTTTCGTGTATTTTTTTTTAGTTGGGGGGTTCCACTCAAGCCATCTCTTAGCCACCATCCTCAAAAATACACAGGCAGTTGGGTCAGTAGGTCACTAAGACCTTAAGATAAAGTGCAGATAAGACCTAGGTGACGTCTGGGGAACCATACGCAAATTTGGCCAAACCTTGTTAGCAACATGAAAATCAAGGACCTTATCTACTTCAATGTTTCTCTGGCCATCCCCTTATTCTTTGTTTAAATGTGGAGAGGGAGGGTTCATAACTACTGATCATCAGGGCATGCTCCCAGCTTTGTACTTGAAATTAACCTCTTGGTCGGCCACATGTAAGGCAAGTGCTTTATCCCTGTACTATCAGGGATAGTATATTTTAATCTTTAAGCATCACTGTCTGTCTTCCCGTTATCATCGATTTGCTCAAGCGGGCCCCAGTAACATCTCCATATGTCCTGTCTCATGCTAGTAGAGCCCAAGGGCATCTGCTTGCTCCAGGAACATAAAGAGCCTCAATCCATTCCGGAATGAGGTCTATAATTGTTACTGGTATTTGGCATATCAAATACAACACGGGTAGCTTGCCAGGCTCTGCCGTGCAGGTACATACTCTTGTAGTCATCTCTAAATCCAGCATTTATTGATGAACCCTGCGGCCGGGCTGTGATAGGCTGGTCTGCTGGGTGGAGTTCTGACGAGAGAGAAGTTTGGATGAGGAAAATGGAGTCCCTCATGGAGTGGGGGGTCGTCTGGTTTGTTGCAAGGCTCTGCTGAGGTGGCAGGCCAGGTCTAGAACCTGCCATCCCTCCTGGGCGCCTCGTGAGCGGCTGGGCACAGGGAGAGCAAGTAGCAGCTCTGCCCCCATGTCTGTAAGTCTCAGACTCTACTGGTATAAATAAATACCAGTGTTTTACTAAATGTGGGAAATGGTAATGGTAGATTAAAACTCACCATTGAATATACACAAAGAGACTTAAGTGATAAACTCTAAATATCTGCAGGGCTAACCACAATGTGTAAAATAAGAGAGAGAGAGATGCAGAGACAGAGAGAGACAGAGACAGAGAGAAAGAGAGGAAATGGGGCTACCTGCTATTGAGGCAGCCTGGAGGTGGGTGGGAGGGGTGGGGTACATTGGTGGTGGAAATGGGGCACTGGTGGAGGGATGGGTGCTGGAATACTGTATTACCAAGAAACAATTATGAACACCTTTGTAATTGTATGCCTCACGGTGGTATAATAAAAATTTTTTTTTAAAAATATGGGGCCGGAGCGATAGCCCAGCGGGTAGGGCGTTTGCCTTGCAAGGATAAAAAGAGTCACACAAAAACAAACCAACACAGAACACCAAGTCGAGAGACCAGGAAGCAAAACTTTCAGGAATATCCCTTCATCTTTGAGGCATATAGGTGGTCTAATGACCGTATATGTGTGTTTGTATTTGTTTGGCCTGCTCCGAACTCAGTAAGCAATTTAAATTTGAGGGGTGTCCTGGCAACATGCCATTTTCTCTTTTAATTGCCCCTCCCCCATACTCTGTATTTCTGTATCCAGATTTTTTATTTTTTAAAAATTTTTATTTATTTTTTATTTTTTATTTATTTATTTATTTATTTATTTTTTTTTGCTTTTTGGGTCACACCCGGCAATGCTCAATGCTCGGGGGTTTCTCCTGGCTCTGCACTCAGGAATTACTCCTGATGGTGCTCGGGGACCACATGGGATGCTGGGGATCGAACCCAGGCCGGCATGAGCCGGCCGTGCAAGGCAAACGCCCTTTAAGCATACATCTTAGTAAAATTTACAAAAATGCAATGTTCTCTCTCATTGGGAAAAATAGGCATTTCTAATATTTCATGATGAAGAAAATTTTTTATTATTTTTTAGTTTTTCATTAATTTTTGTTTTTTTGTTTTGTCTTTGGGGTCACACCTCATGAAGGTTGTTCTGGATTTATTTTCTTCTGTAACATGTCAGTTGAGGTATTAGAATCTCTCGCTCTCTTAGATTCATCATTTTTTTTGTCCAACAATCACTCCATTCATCCATCCTTCTCTCATTCTATCCATCATCTCAAAAGTTTTAATGTAAGTGGAAATGCTTTCTAAGTGTGAATAATTATCTTATCTAAACAAAATACTATGTTTGCTATATTATATTAAGCTTATATACATATATATTTACATTTCTACATAAATTCACAATTAAACTCTAAGAACTTATTGAATAAAAAATGAATTTGTATTTGAAAGACTTATAAATGTTCTAGTAAATTGGCATTTCTTAAGAGATCTTCATGGGGAATAAGTGTGCAAAACCAAGTATAAATATGTAAACAAATAGGCTCTAGGAATTATTGGAAACATGAAAAAAAATTCGATTTCTGCCTTTCCTTCACTGCATTGCTGTTGTGGTCACTGTCATCACACAAATGACTACTTTGCACACACAGCAGCCATACTTAGTGGGGTCATGCTCATTTGTGATGCTCATGTGCATTATGGGTCTAGTTCAGTGTCAAAATTCAAGTCCACTAGTGTTGGTGCACACTACTGTGAATCTCACACTGGTGCTCATACCCACGGTGACTTCCTGGAGATATAACTATGTCAGCCCCCAAAGAAAGAGCTAACTAAAACAATTGGTCCATGTTGGCAACAGCAGGAATGAACTTCATGATTTTAAGTCAGGTGATTTTGTCGCAGAGATATTTCCTGTACCAGGAAAAAATTGGTTTCTTTACTTTTATCTTCAAAAGTTACTGTGCTCTCAATATATGCAGGTGTCATGGGTATGAAACTTTTCTTGAAAGATTTTTTGAACAAAGGCTAGTTCTACATAAAGAAATGTAGACTTTGGTGAGTGATTGAACGAATATGGTTGTCAAATGTTGAGACTTTTCTCTGAATTATCTTATATTTTAAAGTATATAGCGTCCTACTACTACCTTGTTCTCAGATAACACTAGTAACTTTTGTGACAGTTGTACAATTAGGGGCTTCAGGCAATGAATCCTAAAAAGTTTAAGCCTCTTATCACAGAAATTTAATGACACTGTGCATTATTATGCTAAACTCAATTTGCAATACTTATGAACTGAACCGTTGATTTTTTTTTATTCTATATTCCATGTTCTAAGAAAAAATACACAAGTTGATTTTTTTTTTAATTCAAGCAAGAAGAACACAATTTTGACTTCTCTTAAAGACAAGGACAACTTCCTATCCTACCTAGAAATGTTTTTCCCCAATATTTAACTTCAAAATGCGGACTCTGCTAGTCTGTGTTATTGTTATGTTGTGTCATATGGTCTTTATAGTCCATATACAAATGACTGAACCTGCAATGGAATTAGATAATGTATTGTTTTCATTATAATCTATAGTGAATGCATTTTCATGCTCGAAAATCCTCAAATATAAGATTTATGTAACAATAAGCTGAAAGTTATGGTGGCAGGCACATTCACTAGGTAAAAGAATTATCAAATATTATGGGCTTAATGACAGAGTTTTAAATTTCATCACTATAAAATGAGAGGATTATCTCTACTTTTTTGGTCAGTTTTACACCAGAGTGACTATACAGTTTATCACTCAAATGAGGACATTTTAAAACTGAAATATGTCACTAATAATAATTTCACCAAGTTGGCAGTTACGATCAAGTGTTGGAATGTGGAGTTATACTTTTTAGAAAACAAGATAACATGTAATAATGTATAACAGAGGATTGAAAAACTTACTTGTAAGAGTACTACAAAATCTTATAACAGATATATGCCTTTGAGAATGAAAGATTGTTGGGTTACTTCCAGTGAAAGGGATGGTTGGTTACTTCCAATTTATAAATGGAGATACTGGGTTATGGTGGCAGTGCTGATCACATTTTTACTACAAGAAAGCATGAGCTTTTGCAAAGATTTAGGATTGCTCATTATTATATTAATGCTCTGGGTGCTTTAATATCTGGCTAATTATTACAGATAACTCCCTGTGTGACATTAGGAATATGAATATTATAACAAATGTAAGGTTGTCTATCCTGAGCTTTTTGACCATAGCTATAACAACAAATTGCATAGTCCTTTCTTAAAGTCAACTTCCCAGCCTAAGGTATATTCTTAAGTAGGGGTAGATGACATATCTAGGCCATTTAGTGTGTGTGTATAAAGTATATGTAATTTATATGTAAGTTTATGCATTATTCCAGCTACAATAATATAACATTAGCCACTATTGGACTGTCTGTCAATGTGATATATCTATATCTATCTAAGCAAGGACATAGTAGAATTCCAGTTTAGATAGTTCTTAGTACTTATTGAGTTATGAGGAAGGTGAAACTCTGAATTACAATGCCAAATGGGTGTGGGTTTTCTACATTTATAACCAAAGCTTTTTAATACTAGGATAAGTAAAGTCAACCTTATAGAAAACTTCTAAGCTGTTTGAGTATATTAAAATAGTACTCTGGACATGCACATTATTTTTGTTCTCACATTCACTTATACTTATAATCTAAGCACAGGCTATTTATTGAATGAGGAAGAGAATAATGTATTATATAGATCAGTGCTGAGATTTGAAATTAATTTTATCATTGTTTACTTTGGCAATCTAACCTAAGTTTTCTCTGAATTTTTTTAGCCTAGAAATGAACCTTAGTCCCTGCAGTAAACTGTCATTAATGTATTCAGTCTCTCAGTTTCATTTCCTATTAATTATATGTTTATCATGTAAATGTTTTCAAGGGCTTAGCATTTTATCTGATTTATAAACATATTTAATGCATTCTGCTGATGCAAACTTAAATGTATGTAGTAAAATGATTTACTAATTTTATTATTATAGAAATTTTGGATTACTGAGAATTTATCTTCTATATAAGTCATACCATAAACAATTTATGACTTTAATGTTTTAGATCTTTTAATTTGGCATGAAGGATAAGCAGTTTAGTTAGCATATTCCTTTCTGTGTGTAGTTTTTCAATTCTGAAATCATGAATATGATAAAAATTAATTAAATTTGATCTTTCATTTTTCCACTATTACATTGCAGTGCTTTCTGCACCATTTTGAATTTTTCATCATAATGTAAGATTTGCATTTATAGTGCATACTATAAAAGTATACCATTTAAAATAATAAAAGATGTTTAATTTTTGGTGTTTAAAGTCAGTAAAGTAAATTTGAATGACCACTGAGTGACAAAGAATACCAGATTAAATGACAGAGGCTTGGTGATTGATCTAGGGAAAAAATGATAAAAAGAGGGTAGGCCAGATCAGAGCAATAGCAGGTAGGGCGTTTGCCTTGCACATGGCCGACATGGGTTTAATCCCGGGCATCCTATATGGTTCCCTGAGCACTGCCAGGAGTAATTCCTGAGTGTACAACCAGGGAGTAACCCCCTGAGCATTGCCAGGTGTGAAAAAAAAAAAAAAAAAAGAGGGTAGGCCATTAATAGGAAGGAAAGTCAATGGAATTTTTAAACACTATGGATAGTGCACACTATCATAAAAAATGAAGGTTCTACTGTGGTGATAAAAATATGTGCAGAAATTTAGCGTCCTGCAAATTCTAGAAATATAGTGGTAGAGGGCTTTGCTTAGGGTAATACGTAACAGTCTTTCTAAGTGTGATTAAGTGAGCATTCCTTTAGTGAGAGGCCAATTAAATTGCTTTTCAAAGGAAGCTATCATAAGTGATGCAAGAACTCAATGTTTTTGCTTTATTTATCTCAGATAATGGTTTTTCTTTGTTTTGTGAAGAGATCAATTAATAAAACTACCTAGATTTTCTTGTGGCCTTCTTTCTCATTTTTTATTGTATCAAAAAAAGTAATTTGTTTATATACCTTATCGTTGTTTTGGTTTTGATCAACACCCAGTGGTGTTTAGAGTTTGCACTTTTGACACAGTGCTCAGGGGTCATCCCTACTGGTGCCCCATGGAGCACTAAATATGTTTGGCAAAAATGCAAGTCACAGTCAAAAAGTTCTTTATTATCCAAATGGATTGATATGCCTAACTTTTAACTCAGTACTGACACTAACTTGGGGACATTTACTCATTTATACTAATTAAAACTAGACTGGAAATAAACCAATCAGTATTAAGCAGGTCCTCAAAAGATTGAAAAGAGAATGAGACTAAACTTGTTGAACACATATAGCATGCCAGGGTGTGTGTGTGTGTGTGTGTGTGTGTGTGTGTGTGTGTGTGTGTGTGTGTGTGCTTGTGTGTTTGTAGCATCTGGGAAAAGTTTTTGTCTTTATCATATTTGCTCTTTAGATAACAACTTCCCAATGTAGAGCTAATAAGAGAGGGGGAAAACCTTAAACCCACAGCACTCTGATTTTATTGCCTCATTCAAAACTTTAATATTTCTATAATAAGGTAGAAAATCTGTATTTGCCAATTTTCTTGGAACATACATCGAGTTGCTAAAGCAAAAAAGAAACCTCGGATGGATCCCTACATGTACCACATCAGTGCAAGGAAATTTGGTGGCCTAAATTGAGCAAGAATTAGAGCACAGAAAAGGGATGCAGAGAATAAAATAGATATTTATAGTTGATTCCATTATTCCTTCTGAGGCCTGCTGCTGTCAATGATTTTTATTATTTTAATCAAGATATTGGAAGAAGGATAAAAATAGCTGTGAAACAAAATCTAAGTGAAAAGGTGAAAAGAAAGTTTAGTTTGGAAAAATGTTGCTGTGCTTATTAACGTTACATTGTTCAAATGATTTTTCCAGAAGTAGAAGTAAAAGTGTGCAGTAAAAAATTGAAAATATTTTACAGAAATATATGACATTTCACCTCAACTCTAGCATTAATGGTTCCATACGTAGATAGATTTATGTATGATACTGTTTCTTAAAATATATGATAATCATTCTGACACTTAATTTTCTTCTTTTAGAATATCACAGTCATGTTTCCAAATAAGATATAACTCTAATTATTAGTAACAATAAAATCATAATATATACCAATCGCCCAACTGAAACCAAGTGATTATTGTTATGCCACATATTTTCCCACAGTATTTTTTTAAAGTATTTTATTATACCACTGTGAGATATGCAATTGCAAAGATATACAATTAAAAAGTTTATATTTGGGTTTTGCTCATACAGTGTTCCAGCACCCATCCCTCCACCAGTGCCCATCTCCCAACACCAACGTCCCCAGTTCCCTCCCCATTCCCAGCCTGCCTCCATGGCAGGTTCTTTATTTCTTTCTTTCCCTTTCTCTCTCTTTCTCTTTTCCTTCCCTTCCAGACTATGGATTATAGAACATATATTAAAGGGTTGTCATGTGTATCTTTTGCCTATATATTTAATGCTCAGTTCTAGGTTAGTATTAGTACCCTCGACAATTGTTAGCACACTGTTCCATTCTCTGTCTTACCTAGCCTCTGATCCCCACACGTTTGTATTTTCACACGGTATTTTGTAAAGACTAAATACCTTCTTGTGCATCTGAACTCTAGAGCTTGTCGGAGCTCCACCCAAGAGAAAAGTCAATCTCAAACCCTGCTCATAGGAGTACCATCCTTCAGTGAAGCCTATTTCAGAAGCCCACTTATGCTTGAACCAGAGACAAAGAAACATGGGGCAGAGCTGGTACTGTATCTCCCTGTACTTGGTTGATCATGAGGCATCTGGGAGGGAAGGCGGGTTCTATCCCTGGCCCACCATCCTAATAGGGCCTCACAAGAAGTCAGAGGAACCCCTGCACCACGAAAGCAACCATCTTCAGCATCCAGACTCCACAGCTTGTTAGGAGCTCTGCCCAAGAGAAAAACGGTTGCTCAGCTCATCAGTAAATTCACGAGCTGAGAGCCTACTACCTAGAGTATACCACACTCATGGCAGAGCCTTGCAAGCTACCCAGGTCGATTTAATATGCCAAAAACCAGTAAAAATATAGACCTCTTCCCATGATCTGAAAGAATGATTTGAGGCTCTTCATCTTTCTGGAGTGAGCAGATACCCTTGGGCTACACTAGCACGTGACAGGATGGATGGAGATGTTACTGGTGCCCTGCTTGAGCAAATCGATGAACAATGGGAAGACAAGTGATACAAGTGAAGTGTTTTTGTAATGACTAGTATTTTTGTTTGCCTAAATTTAATTTTTCAACATTTTATGGTAGATGAAAAATGTGGAAATTGGCAGCGCCCGTGGAGTGAGGGGTGGTGGTCTGCCTTATTGTGAGGCTCTGCCGAGGTGGTGGGCCAGGGCTAGAACCCGCCATGTCTCCCGACTGCCTCATGAACGGCTGTGCACAGGGAGAGCAAGGAACAGCTCTGCCCCATGTCTGAGAGACTTTGGACCAGCATACCTGGGCAGGATTGAGGAAAAAGCTGCTGCAGGGTGGGTGTCGGTGATCCAGGCTGTGATGGGCTGGTGTGCTGGGTGGAGTTCTGACGAGAGGGAAGTCCAAATGTGGAAAATGTTCATCAATAAGTGCTCTATTTGGAGGTGTTTAAAAGAGTTTGCCTCCCGCTCGGCAAGCCTGGCAAGCTTCTCGTGTTGTATTTGATATGCCAAATTCTAGTAACAATTACATTAGGTCATTCCCATGACCTAATATAATGGTTTGAGGCTCTTTATGTTCCTGTAGCAAGCCGATTCCCCTGGCTCTACTGGCATGAGACAGGACATATGGAGATATTACTTGTGCCCGCTCTAGCAAATAGATGATCAAAGGGAAGATTGTGATCGTGATCGTGATGGTAGATGACTTTATACCTTAGTTTTGATTCACAGTCAGATTGTATTTCTATATCTGTACGACTCTCAGTCATACATTAATGTACTATACTACAATGGTGCAGTATAGTACTATGTACTATGGTGATGACACTGTTATATTACTGCCATCAAATTTCAAGAAAATAATAATAAACTAGGTAGAATTTAGAATGTTGTAAAGGGTAGTTCAGTTCTCCAGCACTAAGGACCCTAGGTGGCACTTTTGTACCAGGAGGCTGTAAGGATAGATAGAAATTAGAGACAGCCTTTCCTATCAGAATTCCAACCTATATTTTGACCAATAAAGTCATTTAGAGGGTTTTGATCATAGGAAGATTATTCAACTCATACTATTTTTTTAAGTATTTTATTATACCACTGTGAGATACATAATTACAAAGATATAATATTAAAACATTCATATTTGGGTTTCGGTCATACAGTCTTCCAGCACCCATCCCTCCACCAGTGTCCATCTCCCACTACCAACATCCCCTGTTCCCCCCGTCCCCCAGTCCGCCTCCATGGGAGGTTCTTTTTTCTTTCCCTTTCTTTCTCTTTCTCTTTTCCTTCCCTTCCAGACTATGGATTACAGAACATACATTAAAGGGTTGTCTTGTGTATCTTTTTCCTCCATTTAATGCTCAGTTCTAGGTTGGTATTAGTATCCTCGACAATTGTTAGCCCACTGTTCCATTTTCTATCTTGCCGAGCCTCTGACTCACACACATTTGTGATAATTTCCACCTTTGACAAGACCTCCTGATACAAGGTCATGTTTCACTTGACCTTGGATATTGGTATCATAATATGTACATGTATATTTATGTCATGCAAATAAATGCAGTCATTCTGTATCTGTCTCTCTCTCTCTGGCTAATTTCACTCAATATAATCTTCTCCATGTCCATCCATTTATAGGCAAATTTTATAACTTCATTTTTCCTAACAGCTGCATAGTATTCCATTGTGTAGATGTACCAAAGCTTCTTTATCCTCAACTCATACTATTGCTTCAATAAATTCCTTTTTTCATTTTCTATGGAGATTCTTCATTGACTGACTTCAACATGAGTCTAAGGGTAAGACATTCGTTTAAGACTGAAGCAATACTATAGAGGGTAGTGTGCTTGCTTTACAGGTAGCAAATTTGGCTTTCATACCTGGCACCATATGTAGTCCCCGTGGAACTCACCAAACATGATTCCTGAGCACCAGAAGGTGCGGCCCCCAAACAACAACAAAATCAACATCATCCAATTAAATGCCTTTTAGCAAGGAATCCTAGGATCATAGAATGGTGGGGAAAAAAAGAAGTTGCATCCAAAGAAGGATTGGAAAATATTTCCCATAGTACATACCTCATTTCCCCTCTTTCCCTTTGATCTGTTGCATGAGTAATATTAGCAATATAAAGATTAGTATTTCTGTTATAGTTTAAAACTTTGCTCAATACTATGGAAACAATAGCTATGGAACAATAGCTATGAAACAGAATCAACACATATATTTTATATCTCTTACAAATATATCTGATAAACATATACCTAAGAGTCTGTGTATATTATTCTTAAATGGTATCTGATAGGAAAACAATTGAGTGTGCAGTATGTTTATTTTGTTGACTTGCTCATCTCTTAAACTGCTTATTGATTGAATTTACTTAACTATGAACTGCATGTACTTTGCCAACTTTTTCTGCTACATCAGAGTATTTTTAATACTAAGTAACCTTTTTTCATATGCATTCATTCTTCCAGTATATTGACTACATGACAGATATTAGCATACAGAATACAAAATATGCAAGCGGTTCTTCCCTTATAAAAATTCTATTTCTGAGATTTCAGATACTAAACACACCAGTCTGCTTAACGTTGTCTTTTTTTGCTTTTTTGGATCATACCCAGCAATACTCAGGGGTTACTCCTGGCTCTGCACTCAGTAATTACTCCTGGTGGTGCTCTGGGGGCAATATGGGATTCCGAGGGATAGAACCAGGTCAGCTACATTCAAGGCAAATGCTCTACCAGCTGTGCTGCCACTCCGGCCCCTGCTTAACGATAACATAGATGCTACTAAAACAAGATGGGGAATGCAGAATGGAGTTTGTTTTGGGAAATGTGGTTTTTAACAAGTAATCATAAGAATGTAATCAAATAAAACATAGCTAAACAGGGCCCCAATAATCTATCTTTTGAGAAAAAAAATATCAGATAAAGATCATGCTTTAATTCCTTTTGATAAGAGCATTTCTGCCAGAATGCTGTTTAACTTTTTGAATCATTAAAATACATTTATTTTTATTATTTTTTCCAATAGATTTTCAAATGTTGATTTAAATCAAGGTCATGAGAATTATTCATGGTCGAATGAAACTAAATGCAGAACAGACACAAAAAGTCAAGAAATAACAGAGATTAGGAAGTAAATCAGAAATCCTTGTACATTTCAGATTAGGGAGAAAATTTCAACTAAATTATAAATATAAATATTGTGATAATTACTAAATATTTAAGTATGAGTTTTTGAAGGTTTAATTTCTATAAATTTAAGGAACAAATTGTGGTGATACAACAGAACTAAATGCACTCACAACCATTTCACAGCTAAATTGTATCTTTCAGATAATTTGTTTTAAATTTTTTTTTGGTTCTGTTTTTAAGCCACTCTTAGCTGTACTCAGTGCTGGCTCATGGCTCTGTGTTTCGGGACACTCCTGGGAGGGCAAAAAGGACCAGGCGTGGTAACAGAGACCAAACCCAGATTGTCAACATACATGGCAGGTACATTATCTACTTTATTATGCTTCCTCTTGCAAATATATTTCTATACAACTTATTTCATGGAATAAGCAAAGAGATCAGCTTTTTTCTTGTCATTTGAAAATCTCATCAGATATAGTGAATGAAAAGACATGTTGAGAATTGATGTAAAAAAATAAAAATAAACAATTAGTTAATGTGATCTAATGCTTTTTTCTCTTTGAACAAGAGCTGTTATTTTCAGGTTTAAATGAGTCAAGACCACTAGCTCAACTCTTCTACATTTTATCTTCTGTATGCTAGAGCTCTAGCTTTGGGTTCTACTAGCATGAGACAGGACATATAGAGATATTACTGGTGCCCGCTCTAGCAAATAGATGATGAACGGGAAGATCATGATCGTGATGCTAGAGCAATGCCACTGGACATGTGGAAACTGCTTGTCTGGGAAGCATTTGAATATGTTTTATTTAATATGTACAAGCACAACAGTAAAGTCTGTATACTTTGTTTCAGGATTCAGATCATTTTAGCTGAGAGCTTCTCAGAAAAGAAACATTGCATACACGGTGTAGAGTTAAGGAACAAGAATAAACCAATGTCATGTACTGTAGAATAGATTTAAGGTAAACAGGGCTAGCGTATTTTATCTACTAGCTTAAATTGTTAAAACTAAATACTTAAATAGTAATAGTATCAGAACCATGTCTAAAAATGTGATATTACCAACCATATATCTACGGCATAGAGGGTATTAAGACATCATTTACTCTCATATTTGATCTAGCTGTGCCATAGGAAGTAATTTGTTTTGTTATTGAGAGACACATGAAAGTACTCAGGACTTATACCTGCCTCTGCCTTAAAAAAAACTCTACTGGTGGCTCAGGGTACAATATTCAATGCCAAGAGCCGAATCCAGGTTTGTGATTAACCTACTGTACCAGCTCTCTGCTGTGGAATATTTATTTTACTACTTGGGTTTCTTAGTTTTTCTTTAATCTGAGTCAGTTTAACATCAAAAGCATTTAAAAAAACATGACTAATACTTCTTTACAATATTAGCATGAACATCAGTGTTTTGTGTAAAAAATTCCATTACTGAAGTATAAATGCAAGTATGTGATTAAAACAAACAGGGTAGAGCAAGCAGATCTTTAAAGTCAGGGTGTGGGTGCCCCATCTCCTCTGCCATCTTCTTAGCAGGCCATCTCACCTCTCCTGACCTTTGCTTCTGCTCCAGTCCTCTAGTAAGAGTAACTGGATTACCTCCAAGCTGCTGTCCTCATGTGTTGGGAACTAAAAACAGGTTCCTGAAACTGGGTGAACACAGAAAAGGAACAAAAAAAAGCAGCATGCAGCCTAAATCCTTCAGAAAATCAGAGTTTCTGACTACTAAGATTCACCCTTTCGGTGACTGGGGCAGGTAAGGCGTTTTGCCTTGCACATGCCCAACCTAGGTTTGATTCCCCAGAACCCCATAGGATCACTCTACGTCCCTTGTTCCACCCCCATCCTGTATCCCAGGAGGTCATCCCAGAGCAAAGAGCCAGGAATTAAGCCCTTTGGAACACATGGATCCATAAACAGCACTGGAATGACCCAGGTGACCACCAGGCACATCCAGTCCTCAGCACTAATACACTACATGGGAGCAGAGTAGCTAGGAGAGGCCCTAGTCACAGCATTTTGTTGTGTGGTCATTACTAAAAAAAAGGCACTTGATCACTTGATCACTTGATTCCCGATATTCATCGACTTGCTCGAGCAAGTAACATTTCCATTGGACCCTATCACGTGCCAATGTAGTCCAATGGCATCTGGTTGATTCAGGAATATGAAGATCCTCAAACCGTTCCTTCAGGGTCTTGACAAAGAAGTTTGACCATCTTGTAGGTGGGCGGCCATGTGATCTTTTGATATTCCCTGGGATCCAGTCAGTAACGGCTCTAGTCCAGCGGTTGTCTCCAAATCTCATTACATGTCCAGCCCAACTGATTTTCGATGCCTTGGCAAAAGAGACAGTGTCCCTGATTCTGGAATAGTGACATAGGTAGGAGCTCTGGATACCTTCATTCTCACTTGAGTGAGGCATGATATTCCAAGCATAGCTCTTTCGATTCCTCTCTGGGAGACCCGAATAGCATTCTCATCCTGCTTTCGTAGGGCCCAAGTCTCTGAGGCGTATGCTAATGCAGGGAGAATAGTGGAGTCAAAGAGATGTGCCCAGAGTAGGAGGTTCTCTGTCCTTTTAGCTATTTCTTCGATGCCTATGAAGGCATTCCATGCTGCTCTCTTCCTCCTGTGCAGCTCAGGTTTTAGGTCGCTCATCATGTTGACTTCTCGACCTAGGCACACAAAACTGCTACATTCAGAGATGTCTGTTCCATTGAGAGTGAATGGGGCCTCTGGAACTAGTTTATTTTTCATAAACATAGTTTTTTTTAGATTCAGCTATAGACCTATCTTTCCACATTCTCGGTCGAAGTCAGCCAGCATTTGCGCCCGCTGGGCTAATGTTTGGTGTTGGTGTTATTAGGACGATGTCATCTGCGAAGCAGAGGTGGTGTAGTTGTCAACCATCTATCTTCACTCCCATTCCTTCCCATTCTAATTGTCTCATGATGTTCTCAAGGGTGGCGCTGAAGAGTTTTGGTGAAATGGTATCACGCTGTCGAACCCCTCTTTTGACATCAATAATCACTTCATTGTAGAATGGTGAGATCCTGGTGGTGAATCTGTAATACAGCTCACGAAGGATCTTGATGTAATGGATTTGAACACCCTGTTTGGCTAGGGCTTCGATGACCACTTCAGTCTCCATAGAATCAAAGGCTTTCTTTAAATCAATAAACATAAGACAGAGTGGCATCTTGTATTCCCTACAAACCTCAATGAGCTTGGTTACTGTGTGGATATGGTCGATTGTGCTGAATTCTTTTTGGAAGCCTGCTTGCTCTCATGGATGTCCTTAATCGAGTGATCTGCCAATCCTGTTCAGGATGACTCCTGTAAACAGCTTGTAGATGACGGACAACAGGCAGATGGGGCGATAGTTGCCGATGTCGTGAATGTCTCCTTTCTTGAACAGTAGAACTGTCCTGCTGGTTTTCCATTGGGAGGGCACCTTGCATTCGGACAGGTAGCCTGTGAAGAGCCAAGCTAGTGTATTGATGAGTACCGACGGCAGATTCTTCAGGTGTTTGGGTCTGACTTCTTCTGGGTCAGGTGTTTTCCCTTCTTTACCGACGAAATGGCATGTCAGATTTCAGAAGGGAGAATGTTGGGAATGACATATCCATCCTGTGGAATTTGGTATGTGGGCAGGAGGATGTGGCTATCAAAGAGATCTGAGTAGAAGTCATGGATAATCTTCTCCATTGCCTTTCTGGAAGATGTTATAGATCCATCAGGGCGTCGGAGGGCTGTCATCTTGGTCTTATAGTTGGCGAAGGACAGGCGGGCGGAGCGAATGCTTTTCCCAGCTTCTGTGCATCTTCCAGTATTTCTTCTCTTCTGTCTTTGAGGTCTTCTTTTATCGCTTCTCTGCACCGCTTTGCAAGCTTGGACATTAGCATTGGTCTCCTGAGGCTCAGCGTTGGTAAATAAGCTCGAGAGTGTCTGAAGACAGGCGTCCCTTTTGTGTCGTTTCTCTTTCTCGGCATTCTTTGCACAATCATGGAGGTGCTGAACCATTCAGTTGTATTCCTCATCTATGTCATCAATGATGGTATCTTCCCATGTTGCTGCAATGGTGCCAAAGAGTTCCCAGTTGGTGGTCGTTCTGGGAGTTCTCTTCTTAAACTTTGCAGCCTTTTCTCCTCATTGCCTGAAGTAGAAAAAAAAAGTCAACATAGAAATATTTTCTTTTTCCTTTTTTTAAGACAAAAACTGACATGTCTGAAAACTTTTTTAATTATTTATTTTTTTCTTTTTTTCCATGGGTCCACCCAGAAATGCTAAGGAATTATTCTCTTGCATTGCATTCAGGAATTACTTGAATTCCTGTGCACAGGGGCCTGTTGGGGGGGTTGGCCGAAAATTATGGGATGCCAGGGATTGAACCCGGGTTGGCTGCATTCAAGGAAAATGCCCTTCCCACTGGACTATCTCTCCAGCCTCAGAATTTTTTTTTAGTGTTTAAGTCTTCCAAAGATTGAATTATGGTTTGCTGATGAAAAACGTTCATGCTTAGCATGTGTAATGTTCTGAGTTCTTTCACTCGCCTTATACAACCATTTTAGAACCTGGATAGGTCACAATAAGGCAAGTGCCTTACTCTGTAGTATCTCTTTGGTTTTTTTTTTTTTTTTTTGGGTCACACCCGGCCATGCTCAGGGGTTACTCCTGGCTCTGCACTCAGGAATTACTCCGGTGGTGCTCGGGGGACCAAATGGGATGCCAGGGATCAAACCTGGGTCGACTGCGCACAAGGCAAATGCCCTACCCACTGGACTATCGCTCCGGCCCCTGTACTATCGCTCCGGCCCCTGTACTATCTCTTTGGCCCTTTCTTTTCTAAGTCACTTTCTCTGTCTTACATTATTAAATGACATCTGTAATCACTTCCTCTGCTAATGCAGAAACTGAAAAGCCAACCCAAGATCCTTCCTGCCCCGTATATTTACATCCGTTGAGACCTGTGCATATAGTCCACTGTACCATACTTTATGTGCCTCTTCTCTGTAAATTACATTTTATGAAGTTTGCCTCAAATTTTACTTTAATAACTTGCAAATATTACTCTTCTTACAATCTTGGAAATTTGTAAGATAACCTTTAAACCATGCCAGATTTATATGTATGATCAACATTTATGTGATCATAAATTTGTATGATATTGTCACTGTCACTGTCACTGTCTTCCCGTGTATCATCAATTTGCTTGAGCGGGCACCAGTAACATCTCAATACGTCCTGCCACATGTGAGATAGCCAAAGGGCATCAGCCCGCCCCAGGAACATAAAGAGCCTCAAACCATTCTATAAGGTCATGGGAATGAGGTCTATAATTGTTACTGGTATTTGGCATGTCAAATACGACACAGGTAGCTTGCCAGGCTCTGCCGTGTGGGTGGGATACTCTAGTAATCACCTCAAAACTCGAGCAATTATTGATGAACTGCGCAGCTGTTTTGCAGCCATAGCGAGCCACAAATGTGTATGATATTACACATTTAAAACCTTGATGTCAATATAGAATTACCGAAAATTAAAAAATAAAGAGACACATAAGAATGGCTGATTGGAATTGAATAAAAATACAACAGACAAACATATGCATGATTGTCTTTCTGTTCTACAAATCCAAATCACAGTGGGGGAATAGCTTAAGTGTGGTTTGTGTGTACATTTATATATTTGTGTCTGTGTATATGTGAGAGAGACTGAGAAAGAGGCACAGATTCTAGAAAGCCACAGAGTTGACCTCAAGAAGTAATGTGCATTTTTTGGAAAGATATATTATAACATTAGAAACATAATATAAATTCTAATGGAAAACAGCTTTATTCCTTCAGGAGAAATGCTGGAAAATATGAAATGTAAAGGGTGAATACAAGATATTATTATTTCAAGTGGAATAAGCATTAGCTACAACAGAGATACAGAGGCAATCACAAGAAGGCTTAATTAGAGCATTACTATAAAGGAAGCTGGGTCAATGTGATACTCAAGTTTATGCATTTAATTCAAAGTTACCTTCTAGAAATAACAAAGACAAGCAATGCAGTTTTCAAAATAGAATTACACACCATTAAAAATATGATATTGATCAGTTGGTTGAAGCGCATGTTAGTAAGAAAACAAACACTACAGTATATCTAAATATATCCTCAATGTATACACCAAAGGGGCTCATTTTAACTGCTGAGCTATCCCTGCAGTTGTATACCATTTATCTAATTTTGTAGCTAGTTGACACAGTAAAAACAACTAAATCTGATATTCTAAAGACAAACTCACTTTTATTATTTTATTAAACTTCTACATATTTTAACTAAACAAAATCAACTCAAAAATATGGACAGACTTTTGTTTTAAGATGGAACAATTATTCTCACACAGTCAAGTTGATGTTGAGAAAAGCTTTGAAGTCTTTTAGTGGTTTGATAATAGACAATGCACAAATGGGAATTCAGATGCTTCGTGCTCAAATTCCAATGTCAAGAAGCTCTTCTGGATCCAAAGACTCCTACCTAGTAGCATATAATTTTTTTGATTGACTGACAAGCTCTTGTCAGCCCTGTCCAGAACTGATTAAATCAAAGCATCTTTATGTTACAAACTCATCTAATCTATTTGTTCCCTAAGCAATTTGAAATTTTGAAGGAAGTTTCACAGCGGATTGTTGATCTGTGGATTTAGTTACATTTCAAGAGGAGACTAGGTACTAGCCTCATGTTTTTCTTTTTTCAGTAATTTCTTTAACTCCACAATACATTCACCCTCTCCATATGCTGTATGTATACCATATGCACGCGCACACACACACACACAAACACAAATACATACATACACTTTGAGTAAACATTTCATTCATAGTGGACAAATATTTTAGTATCTTGACCTTAGAATAATATTCACCTGTGTGAAACTGTCAGTGGTTCAAAAGAATAGGACTCATTCCTTCTAAGATATTTATTTAATTATAGTTCAGTCTCATGTTTACAATAGTGGTAGCATTTATGGTTTTGATGTATAACACTAAGTGCATTGCCAAGACAGTACCTGAAAGCATCGAACCCCTTTTAGTCTACATCATCATTCCAAGAAAGAGAGATTCATGCCAACCCTTGTTATTCTCATTTCTGTAATTTGGGGCCACAAGTTTGTTAGCATTTGATATCATCTATTCTTCTTTTTCTGCTGACCAGAGATGACTGATTCATTTCTTTCTCTGACTAATTTCATTTGACATGACACCTTCTTGTTTGATCTATCCAAGTAGGAGCAAATTGTACTATTTCATCACTTTTATGATGTCATGTGTCTGTATGTATGTATATATAATACATTTTTTTAGTGAAGTACAGTCGTTTTACTTGAAGAAACGTTTTGGAGAAATTTGATAGGGGAGAGAAAGAGAGAAGTGAGATGGAGAGAGAGAGAGAGAGAGAGAGAGAGAGAGAGAGAGAGTCTTGCTCAAGAGAACACAGGCTTCTCCAAAGTGGAAAAAGTCCAATATAACTTCATTGTTCATCTGTTTCAGTTAAAACAGATGTTTCCATGTTCTAGTCTGTTTTAGCCAATGTAGTCAGCACTTATGTGATTTTTGAATTAATTTTTGTGTTGTGTTAGCAAATACCAAGAAGTGGGATTGTTGGCTTTTTTTTTTTTTTTTTTTTGCTTTTTAGGTCACACCCGGCAATGCTCAGGAGTTACTCCTGGCTCTGCACTCAGGAATTACTCCTGGCGGTGCTCAGGGGACCATATGGGGTGCCGGGGATTGAACCCGGGCCGGCAGAGGTCAGCCCTGTGCAAGGCAAACACCCTACCCGCTGGGCTATCACTCCGGCCCCAAGGATTGTTGGCTTATATAGAAGCTTTGATCTTGCTTTTTTTGAGAAAGTGACCATGCTATTTCTCAGACTAAACCAGACAATGACGCAGTCACAAAGTTTCTTTTTTTCTCAAATACCCTCCAACATCAGTTATTTATAATCTTTTATTATCTTCCGTTCTTACTTGTTTGAGATGATGTCTCATTCTAATTTTGATTTGCATTTTCCGAAGAGCAGGTGATAATGAACACTTTTTCTTCTGCCAATTCATTATCCATATATCTGCTTAGTGTAAATTCATTTCCTGACCTCATTTTGAAACTGGTCTTATTAGTTTTTGTTGATAAGCCTTGTAAGTGCTTTATGAATCTTAGATGTTAGCCTTTTATATGATGTAATGTTTATAAGTATTTTCTTGTATTCAATAAAATGTGTTTTTAGCCAATTTAATGCTATGTAAATGCTTTTAAATTTGAATATGTTACCATTGCTGTGCAAACATTGCTGAATTCTATCTCCTGTAGAGTTCTGCCTATGTTCTCCTCAATGGATAATATTGATTGTGATCTAAGATTAACTTCTTAATTCTGCTCTAATCTTACCTTTAATAATCCACTCTGCTAACTTTTGTGTATTGAGCGTGATATAAATCCAATAATATTTTGGCATGTAGTTTTTTATGCAAATAGTTAATATTCAGTTTACCATGCATACATTAGTTTTCATCACACTCTGTGAAATAGGCTTTTCTTGCTCTATTTCATGCTCCTAACTTCTTCCTCATAGATTAACAGTTGATGAATGAATAAATTTTGCAAATTAATGTAATGTTTTTGCAAAATATTGTTCAAATATTAAATACAAATATATTTATAATGCAGTACTGATATAGATTTGTTCTTTAAAAAAATAAATAGCAATGGGGCCGGATCGATAGTCCAGCAGGTAGGGTATTTGCCTTGGATGTGGCCTACCCAGGCTCAATTCCCTGGCCTCCACCAAGCTATGATCCCCGAAGCACTGCCAGGAATAATTCCTGAATGCAGAGCCAGGCATAACCCCCGTGCATTGATGGGTGTAACCTAAAAAATAAAAATAAAAATAAATAATATTTTAAAATAAATAAATAGCAATACCTTTAAGCTACACATACACAAACTGGAAAACTAAATACCAACTCTATAGAGTACATTTTTCAAGCATCTTAGGATCTATTCGTTATCTATTTCTGAATCAGTGATACAGATTTAAGAAAAGTTCTATTGATGATCTCTGTGGGATACAGAATAAATAGCAATCCAGTACTTCATTCTTCACCTAAGGTAATATTCTTTTAGCATTCGCTGAAAACTATCTTAAGAGTAGTTGAAGAGCACATTCAACACTAAGGCCTTCATGCCTAATGAGTTTCTCTCATTACTGTGCCAGTTTGACTCTGTAAGAATGGGGAAAATTTTTCACTCTGTGTAGCCAATGTAATGCATTTAGGATGGTTCAAAATGATTTAATTGTGGATGTTTAAACACAACAGGATACCTGTAGAACAAAATTTCAGTCTAGGTAAATCTATATAAGGTTTACAAATTCAGCAATTTCATGCTCTACCAAAATAGGTGTTTCATAGTATAACTCTTGAAACTTAATTATATTTTAACAAATTTAGTGATAATTTGAAGGAGAGTAAATGAATGCCCCTGATACATTTTATTTCAAAAGTATACATCAAGATTAATAGCTACTCAAGACTAATCCAATTATAAAATTATTGGAAGTGATCTAAGTAATTAATATAAATTCGCACTTTCATAGGATAGTAATAAACCAAAAATGAGGAAAAATCCAAAGGACTAAATTATAGTATAAGTTTGAATAAATTATCTTTTCAAGAATATTTATGTATTAAAATAAACTTTTGGAATATGGAAGGAAATTTTACTTTTGTCATTTTCATATGTCAAAGAGATTTTCATTGAAAGCATAGATTTGAATAAGGAAACAGAAATAACTTCTTTATCATAGTCATACATGTTTGTGTACTCCATTTATGTAGTGAGTTTCTGATTGATGGTTTATTTTACAGTATTATTTGCTTTATATTTCATAATTGGAATTAAAATATAAATTTATAATGCAGTTTATAAGCATTCACAGATTTTCGGTTTTTATTACGGTTTATGTATAAATATAAGTATAAAGGCATATTTAGAAAGTGTAGGTTACTAAAGCAATGATTTCAAGAGAATTGGCATAGTAGTGTTGATATGCGTATAGAATGAAGCATAAGATAAGTATTTCCAGCAGAGTTATAGGAATTTGATACCTTAAGTGTAAGTAGTTTAAATAGCTTCATACTAAACAATATATCATAACCTGTAAAAACACAGGAGCAACGACTTTACAAAATGTGTTTGAACGTTTGCTTCTCAAACTGTAGTTTGTTTTCAGATCCTTCAGAGCACTATAATGCCCCTCCCTCCCCATCATTCATTTATTTACATAGAGATGAATCAGGAAAGGCATGGGATTATTTTTCTCCCTATTTAATTTTGAGGTCCTACATATTAATACTTTCTCACCAATCAATGATGACACACTTTACTTACCAGTGTCATTCTCTGAGGACCTCAATAACTGGACTAGGTCACGATCCTCTTAATTTTGCTATACAGTTGGTAAGGGACAGTGCAATTATCCTTATTTTACATTTAAGGAAGATGAACTACTGTTATATAAATGGTATTCCCAAGATATTTGGCAGAATTTAAGGGATTATGCTCAACTTTCTAATTCACTACTTTTTTGGTCATATGTCAGCATAATATTCTTCTGTTTATTAGCTGAAGTTTTGGAATTTAGAAGTGAAGAAAAGGATTTTTAATATCAGTATTTCTTCCAATATTTACAAAGGATGTATTAACTTCTGAAAAATCATTGGGCCAGAGAGTTGCAAGCACTAGTCTTGTAAGATACTGACTCATGTATGATCTCTGGCACTACAGGTGCACTGTTAGAAGAGAGTGCCCTGAGCACTGTTAAAGAGAGACCTAAAGGACTGACTACCCCAGTAACCTACTGTGCCTCTTGATATTCTCTAAAATCAAACAAAAAAGTATAAAATTAAAACCAAACCAAAAAATATGTCTCAATGTAAAGCAAAATAAAGGTCACTTTAAACTTATTATAGGTACAAGAAAATATAACCAGATATGTAGAATAATGTGTGGTATATTTCCATAGTTCCTTCATTGTGTCAGAAAGAAAACTTACTGTTTAAAAGCAAATTTACTTACTCCAGATAGCACAATAAATCCAAATATTAATAAAATTTATAGGATTTCATACGTTCTTCACTCCCATTCCTTCCCATTCTAATTTTCGCATGATGTTCTCAAGGGTGGTGCTGAAGAGTTTTGGTGAAATGGTATCACCCCTGTCGAATCCCTCTTTTGACATCAATGTTTACTTCCTTGTAGAATGGTGAGATCCTGGTGGTGAATCCGTAATACAATTCATGAAGGATCTTGATGTATTGGTTTGAACACCCTGTTTGGCTAGGGCTTTGATGACCACCTCCGCTTCCCTGATGACATGGTTCTAATAACACAAACATTAGCCAAGCGGCACAAATGCAGGCTGATTTCGACCAAGAATGTGGAAAGATAGTTCTACAGATGAATCTGAAGAAAACTATGTTTATGAAAAATGAACTAGTTATAGACTTCATTCCCATGACTTATAAAGATGAGTTATAAAGATGACTTATAAAGATGACTTCATTCCCATGAAGTCTGAACTATAGACTTCATTCCCATGACCTGATGGAATGGTTTGAGGCTCTTTATGTTCCTGGAGCAAGCAGGTTCCCTTGGGCTCTACTTGCATAAGACAGGTCATATGGAGATGTTACTGGTGCCCGCTTGAGCAAATCGAAGATGAATGGGAAGACAGTGATACAGTGAACTAGTTCCAGAAGCCCCATTCACTCTCAATGGAACAGACATCTCTGAATGCAGCAGTTATGTGTACCTAGGTGGAGAAGTCAACATGATGAATGACCTAAAACCGGAGGTGCACAGGAGGAAGAGAGTGGCATGGAATGCCTTCAAAGGCATTGAAGAAATAGCTAAAAGGACAAAAGAACCTTCGGCTCCAGGCACATCTCTTTGACTCCACCATTCTCCCTGCATTAACATATGCCTCAGAGACCTGGGCCCTATGAAAGCAGGATGAGAATGCTATTTGGGTCTCCCAGAGAGGAATCAAAAGGCTATGCTTGGAATATCACACCTTACTCAAGTGAGAGAAGGAATCCGGAGTTCTGACATCCGTTACTATTCCAGAATCAGGGACTCTGTCTCGTTTGCCAAGGCATCGGAAATCAGATGGGCTGGACATGTAATGTGATTTGGAGACAACCGCTGGACTAGAGCTGTTACCGACTGGATCCCACGGGATGTCAAAAGATCTCGTGGCTACCCACCTACAAGATGGCCAGACTTCCTTGTCAAGACCCTGAAGGAACGGTTTGAGACTCTTCATATTCCTGAATCAACCAGATGCCATTGGGCTACATTGGCACGAGATAGGGTCGAATGGAAATATTACTGGTGCCCGCTAGAGCAAATAGATGAATAACAGGATTCAAGTGATCAAGTGATCATACCTTCTAAATCATCTTTATAGTTAAAAAATTAATGTAAAGAAGTTCTAATGAATAAACAAGGATAGCTATGATTTCCATAAGAACATAAAGATAATTATCAGTATGTCTATGTATGATAGAGGAAAAAATTTTGGTGCCATAAATTCTTCATGGTGTTGGACTTAAATCAGTTGAAATGTATTTCTGTATTATAGAAATTTAATCTGCAATGGAAATTTTCTTAATTAAATTAAAATTTTAAAAATATAAGTAATATTCTCTGATTTAAATAAGATTTAAATTTTGTATATAAGCAGCAAAAGGCATCATTCACAATCTCAAAATGGAGATAAGTTATATTTAAAACATGATATTCATTTTCCTATATATAATATATATATATATATTCAGGAATAAAATATATAATTCCTATATAACATATATAAATCGTTTTATATGTTATATATATAGTTATATATTATATATAATTATATAAATATAATTTACAAATATATAACTGTACAATTATATATAAATATATTGTATATATTTATATAATACATAAAATTATATATAATTATTAAATACATAACAAATATATTATGTATAGGAAAATATATAATCAGGACTTTCTCTTGGCACTGCTTGGGGTCCATAAAGTATGCCAGGAATAGAACCCAGATTAGCCATGGGCAAGACAAGCACCTTGCCTACTCTACTCTTGCTCTGCCCGATATTTTTATATTTTTCAAATGAAAAACAAAATCAGCAAATATGAAATTACAAATGCAAAGCAAAATCTTTTTTATTTGAAATACCCTTATGCTAGCATAACGACATTGTTATTATCACAGATACTTAAAACATGGATACATTTTTGACTTTTGTTCAAGTTGAGCAGTTGTAATTTAATGTTGGTTTTATCTCCTAAATATCTCTCGAAATGTTTGTCCACAAGTGAGTGCAATCATTAACAAATTATGTAAAAGCCATAATATATAAGACCAATACTCAAAGACAGTAGAAACAAGGACCAGGAGGATTGGTCCACAGTTGAAAGCCTGCTTCAGATGCATGGTCATTCTCACTAGATAAGGGACCCACTATAACAAGATCATTGTAAATGATCACTCTGGATAAGAACTGAATGCTGAAAGTAGGTAAGGAACAAACATGATAGCCTCTCAGTGTCTGTATTGTAAACCATAAAATAGCCAAAGGGAGTATTTTATGAGAGAGGGAGAAAGGAAGAGCGGGAGAAAGAAGGAAAGACAAAAAGACTGTGGGTGGTGGGGCAGGAAGTAGGAGGGGAAAGGGAGACATTGGCCATGGGAAATGTGTACTGATGGATGGATGGATGTTGGAACACTGTATGGCAGAATCCAAATCATAAACAACCTTGTAATTGTGTTTGCCATGGTGATTTAATTAAAAAGGGGGCCCATTCAACAGCTATTTTCAAAATAATTTATTTAAGTTACTAAAAAACATTCACTAAACTTTGTCACTACCTACACTCTGAACATTTGTGTTCTCCTGAAAGTAATCTAAATATTCTGGTTTCTCTTCAGATCTCACAACTTTTTTTGCCTTTTACTGAAAGTAATCTGAGTACAATAAAATCTAGCCTCCATTTTATATTGCAATATCAATTTAATCAATAGTTTGTACCTTAAACATGTAAGGAAGATCCTTATATCTGAATTATTGTGATTTTTCTCCAATCTGAGGTATTTCCTTAGAATATCTTCTTTTATTTATAATATCATATCAGAGACTAAACTCAGAGCCTCATGCTTATAAATTCCAAGATTTTGCCATTGAGTCACACTCTCCTTATATGTATGACTTGATCCTTTATAATGTGTCTTTAATCATTCTGTTTTGAGATTTTTATCCCATTTTCAAGCCAATCTCTATTTAGAGAACTGAATAACTTGCTTACTTTTGTATCAGTTGCTTTGTTCTCCTAATTGGGAGATTTCCTTTTTTTTGGTGGGGGGGGGCATCACACCTGGCAGTGCTCATGGGTTACTCCTGGCTCTTCACTCAGGAATAACTCCTGTTCGTGCTCGGGGACCATATAGGATGCTGAGAATCGAACCCGGGTCTGGCTGCATGCAAGGCAAATGCCCTACCCTACCCGCTGGATTATCTCTCCAGCCCCATCTAATTCGTAGATTTCTAGGGCATGGTTGACCACAAATGTCAACATATATATGTAGATTTTTAAATAGTTGAACAGCAAATCATTTGGTGAATTCAACCTTTTCTTCTTTATATTATTAATAACTAACAGCTCTAATTATGTACAATTTTAGTGTATACCAAACCTTGACAGGATATTTAATTATTCAGGGTGTGTAAGTATTTCTCAGAGATCACCCAATTTTATAAGGGATTTATAAAAATAAAAACACGTTTGTCTCTTCACACACTTTATACTACCAGCTTGGTCTAACTTCTGACTGAGGTATATAAGAAATTTTCCAAGTGAAAATCATGTACACAAATGTACATTTTAAACATTTCTCTTGACACATTCTTTCTCTAGAGGAAGAAATTACCCCTCATTTGTACATTCAACTGTTATATTATTTTATATATCTTACAGAAATATCACTGTATCACTGTCTTCCCGTTCATCATCGATTTTCTCAAGCAGGCACCAGTAACATCTCAATACATCCTGTAACATGTGAGATAGACCTAGGGCATCTGCCTGTCCCAGGAACATAATGAGCCTCAAACCTTTCCATCAAGTAAGGGAATGAGGTCTATAATTGTTACTGGTATTTGGCATGTCAAATATGACACGGGTAGCTTGCCAGGCTCTGCCTTGCAGGTGGGATTTTCTTGTAGTCACCTCAAAACTCGAGCATTTATTGATAAACCGTGTGGCGCGATCAACTCTTCTGCTGGGTGGAACTCTGAGGAGAGAGGAGTCGGATGTGGAAAATTGCGGCCCTCATGGTGTGGGGGTTCCTCTGGCTTCTTTGCGAGATTCTGCTGGCATGGCGGGCCATGGCTAGAACCCGCCATCTCTCCCGGGCGCCTGGTGACAAGCTGGGCACAGGGAGAGCAAGTAGCAGCTCTGCCCCGTGTATGTGAGTCTCTGATCCGCATACTTGTAATATAATACATACATTTTATATACTATATTTTATATATTTTATCATTTATTTAAGGAAATGCAACCTGCTCTTTATCCTTTCTAAGGATTAAATTAAAATCCTTCTATTATGTTGATCAGGGTTCATGCATGGCAGGCTTGAGGGACCATGTTGGATGCCATGGCTCAAACCTGAGTGGACCATGTACAAGAAAAAAAAACCCTGCTATACTATCTCTCCAGTCCCTCAACCCAGTATGTAAATCTTGGTAACCTCAATTTCTTAGTTTGTTTTCATTAGATATTATTTATTCACTTTTTTCTTTATTATGTCACCTATAAGTCAGATCATCCTGTCTGTATTTTTCTTTTCTCATTCTGACTTATTTCACAAAGCATGTTCTCTTCAGTCCCATTTGGGACAAAATACAAAATGTCACTTTTGCCAATTGATAGGTAGTATTCCATTGGATCTATCACATCTTCCTTATCCTCTTATCTGCTGTTAGCATCCAACTTACCACTTTCTATATTGAACACTGGAGCACAGGTACTATCTGAATTGGTGTTTTCATCTTTAGGGATAAACATTATCAAGTGAAATTGCTGGATTATATGGTGATTCTACATTTTGCTTCTTTGTTTGTTTATTATTTTTCCATAGAGAGTGAACCAGTAGAAATTCTCACCAACAGTGAATAAATTTAACTTTTTATCTACACTCTTAACAGCATTTCCTATTCAGGGTCTTTAATATAACAGGTCATTCTCACTAGTAAGAGGTTTGTTATTTCTAATAATTTTCCACTTGACTAATTAGGGTTTCAGTGTAACTCATCATATTGTCTGTAAATAGTAACAGTTTTACTTTCATTTTCCAATTTGTATTTTCATTGTTTTGGTCTAATGGCTTAGGCATCAATTACCAACCCTGTGTTGAATAATGGTGCTGGCATTGGAGAAACTTGGTTTATTTTACCTGCTATAACTATAATTATTTTCATGTTCTTCTCCATAGTATGATAGTTTTTAGTATATAGCCTTTGTTGAGATATGTTCGTTCAAATCTTATTTTAATAAATTTTAATCACAAATATTTAAGTATTGATAAAAATGTCTCTACATCTATTGACATGCTCACGTGATATTTTATTTTTCCATTTTTAGGTGTTATATTAATTTATTCCATCTGTTGAATCATCAATGCATTCCTAGACTATACCATTTAATGTCCTTTAAAATATTGTTAAATATGTTTGTTTTTGACTGATTTATTATTGCATTACATTATGGTCAAAAAGGGTACTTTTTATGATGTCATTCTTCATGGTTTTATGGACTGTATGTTATATCCCAGCTTGGGTCTTTCTCTAAGAATGTTCCTTTTGCAGCTAGAGAATTATTTCTAGATTAGTTTATATAACTAGACATTTAAGATTTTTTCCTTGATTATTTTCCAATATGTTGATGTCTAATAATGAGGGAGTTTCAATGTTTATACTATTGTTATGTCATTACTTATTCCTCTCTTTAGGTTTCATAATATTTTGTATTTTGATGCCCTTTGTTTGATGGGTGCATATTTGTATTAACAATACTTTGTATGTTGATTCCTTTACATATTTATAGTAATTTTATAATGGCCAGGCATGTCTCTTATTATTTTTTTAGTTTAAGTATGTCGTGCCTGATGTAAGTAAACTGTCTTCCACATTGATATTTCAAGTTGCCTAAAATTTGCTGTATAATTGTTTTGGTGACTTTTGCTCTGAGTCAATGTTTATGACTGAAGTTCAAGTTGAATCTACTATAAAAGTAGATGTATGCATTCTTATTTTCTTTCCAGATTTACTTGAACTACACCGTTCAAGTAAATTTTTAGTGGTATGTTTTCCATTCTCATTTAGTAAAAAATATTTATGTAGTATAATTTGTCATCATTTTATATTGCCATCTATATCACTTGAGTGTCATATTTCTTGTTTTTTTCCTACTATTATTCTCTTACTCCTTATGTTTTTTTAAATAACTGATGCTTTTGTACTTATTGGGTTCGATTTACCTCTTTTTCATTTTTACTGAAGACTTTTGTAGCATATATACACTATAATATATTAATATAATATAGTATTAAATTAATAGTATTATGCAATTGTTATAATAGCATATATTATACTATTATTATAATAATAGAATTATTATATTAATAATAATATAATAATATTATAATAATAATATATTCACCCAGCAGACCAGCCTATCAGCGCCCAGCTCGCGTGGCTGCTTGCAGCCACTTGGTTCGCCAATAAATGCTGGACTTAGAGATGCCTACAAGAGTATGCTACCTGCACGGCAGAGCCTGGCAAGCTACCCGTGTTGTATTTCATATATATGCCAAATACCAGTAACAATTATAGACCTCATTCCGGAATGGATTGAGGCTCTTTAAGTTTCTGGAGCAAGCAGATGCCCTTGGGCTCTACTAGCATGAGACAGGACATATGGAGATGTTACTGGGGCCCGCTCGAGCAAATCGATGATGAATGGGAAGACAGTGACAGTGAATATAATAATATAAGTATTATATTATAATAGTATAATATATACTATTATATATATACTATAGCATAACAGTATACATATGTATTTACTAGTAATAAAATAGTATACTTACTATTGCATTGAATTGTTGACTCTATATAGTCTATGTATACTATAGACATTTATATACTTTTTATATATTGTACATATAAATCACATATGCGAAAATATACATATGTGTACTATTAATATAATAGTATATATGTACCGTTGCATTGGTCCGGTTTCCATATAAGTCACTTTGCCATTCTCATGCTGCTATTTGGAGGAAATTTCTATTTCTGATTTTTATTTCCTTATTGTCTCTCTCTCACTGTATGTTTGTTTGATTTTGTGGGGCTAAGGGCCTGTTCAGTTACCTGGATATCGGTATCTTTCTCATTCTTTAGATTTTACAATTTGAGTAACTTTTTTTTAAAAAAATGTTTTTTTTTTTTTTGGCCAGGGGTTTTCATGTCACACGGGCTCTGTTCATGGCTATTCCAGCTCTGCACTCAGAAATCACGCCTGTTTGTGCTCAGGGATGCTGGCTTATCAGTTCTTTAAATATTTCTCCCCTTTAGCTCTCCTCTTGTGAAATAAATATTCACACGGGATGTCAAATTTTCAAGTGAACTTATAAATGCATTTCTACTTGATACTGTCCCATCAATTCCTGTTCTCTTAATTTTTATAATTTTCATTTGTTCTTTGATTTCTCAGTTGGATTTTATATACTGCACACTTGAGTTCACTGATTCAATAACTAGCTTTTGTTATGAGCCTTTCTACTTTATTTTCCTTAGTGCATATTTGATGTTCTTTTGCACAGTAATTTTGACTTGACGGCTTTTGGCTTTGGGGTCTTCTCCATAGACATCCTCATTTGAGTGTGAATTGGTTAGATTGTGACTCTGAATTCACCATGAATTTAAGGAGGTTTGTTGTGCTCAGGTGTTTTTTTCTATCAATGAAGGAAAACTTTTTGTTATCTAGTATGAGGGCACCAGGAGTTAAAGTTTAGATTCAAACAGACATACATAGGTAGGATTCAGGGACAGCTATCTAGATCTGTTTGAATATAATCTTTAACTCCTGGTGTCCTCATAGCCACATAAAAATAGTTTTCCTTCATTGATAGAAAACAAATGGATGTACATGGAGATTATCATGCTGAGTGAAATTAGTCAGAAGGAAAAGGACAGATTTAGAATGACTGTATTCATTAATGAGATATAAATATATACCAGTGTTCTACTAATTGTGGAAAATGGTAATGCCACATTAGAACTAAGCATTGAATGTATGCAAAGGGACTTACATGAAAATACTAAATGTCTATAGGGAAAGCCACAATATGTAAGAAAAGAGAGAGAGATAGAGAGAGACAGAGAGAGACAGAGAGACAGAGGGTCAGAGAAGGAAAAGTGCCTGCTATAAAACAGGTTGGGGGAGAGAGGAGGGAAATTGGGGCCATTGGTGGTGGGAATAGGGCACTGGTGGAGGAAGGGGGGTTGGAACAATGTATGACTGAAATCCATTCATGAACATTTTTGTAATTGTATATCACACAGTAGTACAATAAAAAAAAATTAAAATAACAGAACTAGGTAAAAAGATCAGTGGTTTATCACAAATTCTAGGAAGTGACAATGAATTAGTTTGTGTTCTGCTTCACAACTGCTTGCAATTTGCTCTTATTGGTGCTTTTACGAGCTCTAACAAATATGTTGAACCAGCCTAAGTGGTGACTGAAACTTGATCATTGCTATTGGCTCTTGTTGATGTCAAATGGGCTGAAGTCAGGTGCTCTTTTGCCTCCTCTTTCTCTTGAAGCAGTCGCCTATTCATTGTTTGCTGGCGTTTCAGATGTGTTCCTATAATTGAATCCAATTTTGTTTAGGTTTTGCAGTGCTCAGAGGCAGAACCAGGGGCTCATTCTGGTCAGTTTCATTCAAATCAATATTTCCTGCCTTTCTACAATACCACAGATAAAAAAATGAGAATGCAAATTATTATACAAATACAATGCTGTGAGCATTGTGTTTTTCTTCAAAATAATTTTATTCAATAATGATATATTAATGAAAAAAAATGAAAAATTAAAAGATTGAAATGAAAACAGAGAAAAGGGAAGAGCAATGCATAGCTAAATTGTACATAGAGGGAAAAGGAATTCTAAAACTAAAGAATGATCTCTTATTTTGGTGGTAAAGGAACTTTGATTATTTTTCCACATAGAAAACAATGTAGGAAAATATTGTTTTCTATGAATTTAAGATGTATGCTTTTTATTTATAGCCCTTATGAAAGTAGATGGGAAGCACTTGAGGCTTCCTTTGATATATATTTATTTTTTTTTAATTTTTAAAATTACAAAGGTATACAATTAAAAAGTTCATATTTGGGTTTTGGTCAAACAGTGTTGCAGCACCCATCCCGCCACCAGTGCCCATCTCCCACCACCAACGTCCCCGGTTCCCTCCCCCTCCCCCAGCCCTGCTCCATGGCAGGTTCTTGATTTCTTTCCATTTCTCTCTCTTTCTCTTTTCCTTCCCCTCCAGACTATGGATTACAGAACATACATTAAAGGG
Source organism: Cryptotis parvus (assembly GCA_021461705.1). NCBI lineage: Eukaryota > Metazoa > Chordata > Mammalia > Eulipotyphla > Soricidae > Cryptotis > Cryptotis parvus. The sequence continues at coordinate 89,619 of JAJIBD010027624.1, read as the reverse complement.
TTGTCATGTGTATCTTTTTTGCCTCTATTTAATGCTCAGTTCTAGGTTGGCATTAGTACCCTCAACAATTGTTAGCACACTGTTCCATTTTCTGTCTTACCTAGCCTCTGACTCCCACACGTTTGTGATAATTTCCACCTTTGACAGGACCTCCTGATATATGTTTCACTTGACCTTGGATATTGGTATCATATCAATTTCTAGTCTTTGGAGGAAAGTCCATATTGTTTTCCAGAAAGGCTGTACCAGCCGGCATTCCCACCAACAATGGATGAGTGTCCCCTTTTCCCCACACCCACGCCAGCACTTGTTGTTCTTGTTCTTTTGAATATGTGCCAGTCTCTGTGGTGTAAAGTGGTATCTCATTGTTGTTTTGATTTGCATCTCTCTGATGATTAGTGATGATATATATTTAATGTAAGAATGAAAACAAATTTATTCACCAATTCCAGGCTATTGTTACAGTAACCCTCTTTCTTCTCATACATGCCATTCTCTTTCTGGATCTCCATTAACTAGCTGAAAGTGGTAGTATAGATAATCTATTGTCCTTTAGCTGGATACATGGAACAAATTGAAGTAATACAATGAGTACTTTAGCATTGTACTTCACTGTCTGTGAGTGACAATATTAATAAGTTCCTGAGACAGCAACAAAAAAGATGAAGTTAGTTTCTGAAATATATGTAAAATATGAAATGGCAGAGCTAATAAGTCAGGCACCAAGGAAGAGTTCGAAGTGTAAAGATCAAGGAAGATGGATGCATTCACTGACTCCATCTCATACAATACTCAAAATGCCTGAAGAAGATGCCAATAATTGGAGAATGACAAAGACATAAAAGTGATAGCCGTGTCACTCATCTGAATAGGTTACAGCAAATTTTCTATGAGTAAAGGCACTGCTTTCATTACTCATATTAGAGAGTAAGGAACATAACAAAGTTTGTAGGTAGATATGGGGGAGTATGTAAGAAAATGACTGAGCAAACAAGTACACTCATAATCTGTAAGTAGCTTTCTGAGGATTCTATAGTACAGTGTTTAGGAATTCTTATTTCCATCTCTCTCTCATTGAACAGTTTTTATATCAAAGCAACTAAACTCTATGTTCCAATGAGGATACTTACTCCACAATTTCACATCAGGGATTTGCATAATTTTATTTTTTCGCAGAATGAGAAATTTTAAACATTCTGTGTATACTTCCTCCTTGTTAAGTCCTAGGGTTTTTGATTAAATGTATATAAATGTGTTGTGGTTTAGTTTCCACACCTGGAGTGCAAAGGGGTTCAAGGGAGAGAAAAGCAAACCAAGAATGAAGTTAGTTCAGCACTAATCTAGAAGGATATTTAGTTTTGTATTTGTGTAGGGAGGGAAAGTGAACATCTTTGACATGGGGGAAACACTGACATATATTGCTGAGAAAGATGGTATCACTCTTTCACTGTCAATAGCTTTGCCCTCCCAGGCAATTAAGTTTTTTCAAGCTATTAGATTCAAACCCAGGACTCACATATGCAACACAAATCTAATACTGATTGATCCTCACCCTTGACTAAGTTATTTTCACATAATTAGCTAAGCCATGTGTTCTAAATAGTAAATCCCTTGACCAAACCTACAAAGAAGTTTCCTGCCTAAAATTTTCAAGAAAGTAAAATGGACTCTACACAGAACACTTTAGAAGAATGTCTTAAGTAACGTAATGTAAAAAAAAAAATAATGGGTGAGTCTTCATATAGAAAGGAAATGAAACAGCTGAAGCCCACCAGAGCAACTTATTTTAGAAACATCTGAGAGACAGAGGTCAAGTTGTGGTTCAACAGTAGAAAAAAATTGCTTCAGGTATGATGCCTGAGTTTTATTCCTAGTGATATAAAAAAAACATAAACCACTTCCAAAAGTTGGATGTGATGAACGTGTTGACAGGAGATAGAATGAGAACTTATGAGAGGTGACTCAGGATATTAATTTGGAGAGAAAATTGAGCAAGATAGTTAATGCTTTGTTGTAAATATTAAGAAAAACATATCTAACACCACAGGCTTTTGGATCAGAGATCAAAGAAGCTGAAATCCTGAGATTGCACTTTCACAGTGCATTAGAAGCATGAATTGTGAATACAAGAAAATTCTCCGGGAATTTCTATGGCAGGTAGAGGAAAAAAGAGATTAAAGGAGAGAGCTAGGAAACAGTTGAACTTCAGCAATAGGGAAAGATTTATGTATGTAATGCCTGTTATAGTATATATTTATGTTTTTGAGTAATTCTTATTTAGGCATAATTATGTTTAAAGTGACTTGTGGGCCAGAGTGATAGTACAGTGGATGGAGTGTTTGTCTTGCATGCAACCAACCTGGGTTCGATCCTCAGCATCCATTGTGGTCCCCAGAGCACTGCCAGGAATAATTCCTGAGTGCAGAGTCATGAGTAACTCCTGAGCATCATCAGGTGTGACCAACAAAGCCAACTAATAGCAATAATTTGGGGGCCATAATGATAGCCCAGCCTTGCATGTGGCTGACGGCAAAGAGGGTTCAATTCCCCAGTATTACATATGATCTCCCAAGACTGCCCAGATTAATTCCTGAGTTCAGAGCCAGGATTAAATCCTGATCATTGCTGGGTGTGATATAAAAAGAAATAACAAAAAAGACTTGCTATAACTTCTATTTGCCTTAGCACCTTGAGAAATATCTATTAATCCTATGCTCTCTCATCTATAAAATTGTCTCTTAAGTCCCTCTTTCCATTAGAAGAAAACTGATGCATAAGTTTTACAGTTAACATATGATGAACACAAGAATTAATTGATGCAGTTTTTTGACAATGATTTTTTTCCTCCATTTACAATAGATGAAAACATCCAAAGAAAGGAGAAATGGTGGAAGTGAACTAAATACAGTATTTAGGGTTGGGTGCACATACTCATTTCTCAGACCACTAGGGTACCATTCAGAATGATGCAATAAATTAAAAAAAGGCAGGGAGAAAAAACAGCTTAATACCGAAGAATGTCTTAGATACTGAAATTTATGCATCTCCAAAGGATCATAAAGCCTTGAGCGAGAAGAAATGTTAAAATGTTATGTAGTCAGTCTACTCTCAACTTCTACATAGAGTGACTGAATTAAAATTCCTCAAATAGATGTATCACATCCATACATGCTCTGAACCTGAGACTCTGAATTGTTAAAAAAAATTAAAAAATATTTAAACTAAAAAGGTTGGATTAGAACTGAGAGAAGATTTCTCCTAATTCTTCATCTTGAAATTACCGAAAGCAATGGGGAAATTTACAATTAATGTATTTTAATGTTCTTTGCATTTGGAAATGAGATCAACTTCTCTAATTTTCTCTTTCATCTTCCATGTTTTAGTGCCATTTTTACCTTGTGAAACTATTATTATTTTATTTTCTTCTAGGAATAATCACTTATTAACTTTCTAGATCCCCTAACCATAACAATAGCTAATTGACAGAGTGGGAGGGGGAGAGAAAGAGAACCTTTGACTCTCATAAATGTAACCACATTTTATATTCACAGCCTTCCATGCAGTCGTGTTCTGCTTTTGTTGTGTTTGTTTTGGAGTCACACCTGGCAATACTCAGAGACTACTCCTGGATGTGCACAGGGGTACTCAGGGGACCATGTGAGACAATGGGACACCTGGGATCAAGCCCTGGTCAGTCATATGCAAAGTAGATGCCCTATTTACTGCTCCATTGCTCTGCCCACCCCCGAATCTCCCCAATATCTACACAGTCTATACTCTGCATGACACCTATCAACTTAAGTGCTAACTTACCTGCCTGCCATCAGCCTACAGGACAATAAAATTAAAGTTGGACGATGGGGCTTTCAGTATATATGTGTGCACTGAATAATATATTTAATAAGATTAGGACTTAGAAAATGCAGTTTATCTTCTTGAGAACCTACTCTAAGGAGAATGTCTTCTAGGAGATTTACATATATCACATCATTGAACACCCAAAACAGTCTAGAAATTAAAAACAATGCCCTCTGAGGAAATAGAATATTAAACTTGTTTTAGAGATGCAGATTTTGAGACTAGAGGTTATTTTTTCTAAGGATACTTGAAGAGGTTTGAATCTGAAAATTCAATTTTGTTATATACGATTTAATATCATAACATAATATTTTTGCAACACTATTTTGAAATCTTTCTAAAACTTTAGCACAATTTGATTAATTAATTTCTTGACTTAGCACCTTCCAAGTAGGGCTCAGTGGGCCAAGAAGACATTCTCAGCAATATGCACAAAATAGGCCTGATGTTTCAAGGTTAGACCCAGAGCTACTGTGACCCAGGAGTTCTTAGGTCACCACGGCCACCGGTAGTGTTATTGTAATATCTGGGGCTGGAGATTTGAACTCTGATTTCTACATAGGCAAATTACCTTACTACTGAGGTAACTCCCTGGATTCAAAGTGACCTTTTATTTTAATATATATTTTATAATTTTTTTGAAATTTTGAGGGTAGGTGGGTTCTAGCCCTGGCCCTCTATTCCAGCAGAGCCTTACAGGAAGCCAGAGGAAACCCCACACAATGAGGGCCACTATTTTCAACATCTTTACTCCACAGCTTGTCAGAGCTGCACCCAGCAGAAGAGCTGATCACAAGCCCTGCTCATCAGTCCTACCCTACAGCAGTCTATTTCAAGCCCAGGTATGCCTAACCCAGAAACTCAGATACACAGGGCAGAGCTGCTACAGGCTCTCCCTGTGCTCAGCTAATCATGAGGCACCCAGGAGGGTAGGCGAGTTCTAGTCCTGGCCCTCCATCCCAGCAGAGCCTTGCAAGAAGCCAGAGGAACCCCAACACCATAAGACCGCCATTTTCAACATCCAGACTCCACAGGTCGTCAGAACTCCATCCAGCAGAAAAGCCGATCTTTCCCTGTCTTGTGTGGCTGCTCTGCGGCCGCGTAGTTCATCATTAAATGTGTGAGATGAGAGTCTGCTACAAAAGTATCCCACCAGCACAGCAGAGCCTGGCAAGCTACCCATGTCGTATTGATATGCCAAAAAGCAGTAACAATTATAGACCACATTCCCATATCCTGAAGGAGTGGTTAGCGGCTCTTCATGTTCCTGGAGGGAGCAGATACCCTTGGGCTTCACTAGCATGTGACAGGACATCTGGAGATGTTACTGGCGCCTGCTTGAGCAAATCGATGAACAACTGGAAGACAAGTGATACAAGTGATTATAAATTTTTGAATACTTATTTTTTAATTAAATCACTCTGAGATACCAGCTGCAAAATTTTCCATGATTGGGTTTCAGGCATGCAATGTTCCAACTCCCATTCCCTTCACTTTAGCACATTTTCTACTAGCAGTGTCTCCAGTTACCCTCTCCTCCTCAAGCGTGCCACTATGGCAGGTTCTCTTTCTCTTTCTCCCCTTTTGGGTATTATGGTTTTCAATACAGATACTCAATGTTTATAGTGTACTTCTCTTTACCTGCTTCAGCACCCAGTTCTTGTCGCGATGATCATAAAGGTCCTGATGTAGGTGGGTATCACCAATGGCTTATGTGAGGCAGGGAAGTGGAGAGAGTTGAGCACTTTCTTCCCAGCCGCCTCTGCTGCCCGGGACCTGCTGGGCAGGCTAAGGACTGCTAATATGCAAGTCAGCCCTAGGCCTTACCCAGGGTTTCCTCAGGGTTCTTGTCTTCTTTGCAGAAAAAATAATTTTCAGGAGTGTATGAGCATGGGGCCGGAGCGATAGCACAGTGGTTAGGGTGTTTGCCTTGCATGCGGCCAACCGAGGTTGGATCCCCGCATCCCATAAAGTCCCCTAAGCACCGCCAGGAGTAATTCCTGAGTGAAGAGCTAGGAGTAACCCCTGAGCAACGCAGGGTGTGACCAAAAAAAAAGAAGAGTGTATGAGCAGTGAAGTTAAACAGATTTTATTATGGAGATTTTAGGAAGGGGAGTGAAGAGGGAAAGAGTGAGAGAGATATATATATAGAGAGAGAGAGTACTCATCTCAAGAGGGGAGATGCAGGCGATACATTGTGCTCGTGCACCACATGTGCGGCCACGTGGGCTCAAGCAGCACATGGGCTCAGGCAGCATATGTGTGTGGTCCTTTGGTCAGGATAGCTTTTACAGGTTTCTTCCCAAGCTACTCTCCTATGGGGCTACAACCTAGGTTAAAGTCCATTGCTAGGGCTGTTGACAAGGGGAGTAGACTTTGGGAGTAGTCTTCTTTGAAAATCTCCTTTTCTTGACCTCAGTTCCTGTTGGATCTTCTGTCCTGGATTGTAATCATATAAAGGACTGGGCTGAGACAGGTTGATCCAAATTCCTCAGGGCCTACTGTTGATGATCTTATCAAGTCTTGGTTGCAGGTTCCAAAAAAGGTGACTCTGGAAAGCTTAGGGCAAAGGTTCGTTGCCTGGGGGACCTCCGGTCTGCCTGCCTACATAAGTCCCTGCTTTGTGCTAACTGGTCTCTGTCCCCATGTATTTATGGCAAGCTTCATTCTGTGACATTTTAATTATACTGTTTAGATGATTTAGTTCCATGAAAATAATGGAAAAACTAGGTGAAGACCTCTAGGCTGTACATCAAAGTGCATTTTATACACAAACATATGTGTATAAAAAGTGTCCTTAATGGTTAGTTCTAAACTTATTAATGAGTCTAATTTGATTTTCTGAAAAATCAATAGCATGATGCTTTTCTATAGTAATTGTTAAGAATTTGGATTGTGAAGTTTCACTTACTTTTTTTTCTAAATGGTGTCACAGATTCTTGTGAAATCATTTAGAAGCAAAGTGAATGAAACTTCACAATACAAATCCTTGTAAGAAAAATAATATTTTCCTACAAATAACTAGCTGAGATGGAAAATTCAGAGAGGGAAATGTACTTAACAGTATCAGAATACCCAGCAATTCAGAGTATACCCACATGTAGTGCTCCTTGGGCACTGTTGCACTGGGGATCTAGACCGAACAGAATCTCCAGACCCAGAGAAATGGTGCTTGACTACACATTGTATTGTGGTGTGGGGCATATGGTATCAGAGAGATCTGAACCCCAAAACTCTCTCACCAGTCCAGAGTTCATTCTCCTTTAATCTTTTTAAATTATAATAATGAGAATTATCAATACTTTATAATTGTCTAGAAGTTATATATGGACAAATTAGTTAATATCTAGAAACATGCTGAGTAAAAGTATAAAAATTTTGATTGGAAAGCAAGTAGACTTTAAAGTCGCATTCTTAACTGCAACATGCTAGAAAGTTCTCACAAATGTATTGTTGTCTATACAATGACAATTTTATAGCTACATTCAACTCTTTTCCATTTCACTTTTATAAGAAACGGAGGGAGTAGCATTTGTATAAATTGATTCTACATTTAAGCAAGGAGAAGCTAGATTGTAAAAGCACAGAAAGTGGTAAAAATACCTAAGATTTCTAGTGATGAAACATTCTATTGGCTTCAGAACCTATAATTTACATTTCATTCATTCATCTTTTCTTCAAGGAGGAAGTGATTTAGAAGGGGGTGACAGACAAGTTAACAGATAATTACCAGGCATTGTGATAAGTGCTTTCATAGAGAGAAGCAATTTGAAGTGCTATTTAGTTTAGCAAATTGCTCTCACTCTTATCATACCATCTGTTGCTCAAGGTAACTCTAAATAGGGAGAACACATATTACCTTGAGTCTCCCCATTTTACAGTTGAAGGAAACTGAAATTCAATGAAATTAAGTTTCTGAATTCACAAAGGAAAATGTTTTGCAATTAGTATTTAAACCATCTTCTTCTAATATGGACAATCTAGTAGATAAACTTATATTTGTTATACTACTTCTTAATGATCTTTGGATTCATATTTTCAACAAAGTAATATAAACATTTGCATCCAAGGTGTATTTAATGCTTTAAAGAATAATGATACAGGTAAGAAATATAAGCATAAGAAAATAGGAGGAGGGTATAATAAAATAAATTATCATCTATAAATCTGCATTTGGGTTGTTTTCATAGCCTAGCTATTGTACTAAGAATGATCATCACTTGATCACTTGATCATTTGATCACTTGAATCCCGTTATTTATCGATTTGCTTGAGTGGGTGCCAGTAACATTTCCATTGGACCTATCACGTGCCAATGTAGCCCAATGGCATCTGGTTGATTCAGGAACATGAAGAGCCTCAAACCGTTCCTTCAGTGTCTTGACAAGGAAGTCTGACCATCTTGTAGGCGGGCAACCACATGATCTTTCGACATCCCGTGGGATCCAGTAGGAAGCATAACTCTTACCAAGTTAGATGTCAAGAAATAGAAATAATGAGTCAAATAGGAGTTTAACCCTGAGAGTTTTAATAAGTTTTCTTACTCTTCTTTACAGACGATGAGTCTGATAACACTGAATAATGACTTCTTTCTTGCCACCTTCATGCAAACACTAGTTGTTTCCAAACTTTTTTGATATATACCATTCTTACTTGTAATGATATTTTAAAACATTAATTAATCAATCAATTAATTAATTGCTTCTGTGCTCAGGGGCCATATGGGATGAGGGGATCAAACCTGGGACAGCTGCGCCCAAGATAAATGCCCTACCTACTGTACCATCTCTCTAGCACCACGATGATATATTTTTGTTGTTTTAGTTTGTATTTCATTCATAGGAAGTGACGATGAGTGATGTTTTATATCTGGTCTTGAAAACAAAATAGATTCCCAAAAAGTTATATACAGGAAACCTCTTACGATAAATTATGCAACGTAATGAATGCAAAAAATATTTTTTCAGGAATTACCCTTACTTATACATAAATGAAAGACAAGAGACCATTAATTTCAAGTAGCGTGTTGCAAACAAATTATATAAATCAAGTACATACTAAAATAGAATAGAACATCAATGAAATAAGACAGGAAATGCAGAAACAGAAGCTCTCTATAGAAGAGATTAAACTTATTCATTTTTTCCTCAAAGAGAGATATTGTTATACGTAAAATAGAATTAGTGGAATTAAAATTTTGCATAAAGTGTAATAAGGTTTGACCTCTAGAGCTATGATTTGGTAACATAAATTGAAGATAACATAAATTGAAGAAACCATAATTGAATGTATGTATAAATTGGTAAATTGAAGAACTATAGAGAAGTATAAGAAAAATTAAAAACATAAAATACCATTAACCTACAGATTTCATTAGAAGTGAAAAAATAAAATAAAGACAGAAGTATGCCAGGAGGTAAAATAAAAAGGAGAAAACAAAATGTCTATTAAAAAGAAGTAGCAACTAAGACCCTTCTAAAACTAAGTAGGAAACTAAAGCTAGAAATTCAGGAAGCATTATAGAACAACCAAATTTCTAAATGCAATTCAACCCACACTAATATTGTTAAATATTCAAAAGAGAAATTTTAAAATATTAAAGTTCCCTAGGAATGAGTGGATTATAATCAGATTTTTCAGAAAAAAAAGAGCATGATAGAAGAGAGTTTACATTCTGAAAAATAATGGTCAAATATAAAATGAAATTATTTTCCTAAAAAAAAAAAAGGAAATGGAGTTTACCACCACCATACCTGAGTTATAAGATATGCTGGAATAAGCTATTTCCAGGAAAATAAACTAAAGGAATATAAAATCTTGAAATAATAATATAGACTCTGAAACACAAGTAAGAATTACATGTGACAATAACAAAATTAAAAAGGGGCTGGAATTGGGAGAGAATCTATTTAGTCTAATGGGAAGGAAGCACAAATTATTCTCAAAGATTGATGCAATCCACATCATAAGCACTAAACAAAAATCTGCAGCAGAGACTGAAAAGAAAAAATTAAGTGAATTGAACTAATAATCATGGTAAATCACTCAAATAAAACCAGATAAAATTAAAGAACAACCCCCCAATAACAAATGTTCCAAAAAATAACAGAATGCCAGTAATGAAGCACCCATATATCAGTCAACACCCTAGATATTACTCTCCCAAGAAGGCATGCTGATGACCCTTGGCATTCAAAGAAATGTTCATCACCCACTGACACTAAGAAAATGCAATTCAAAACCACAATTGGATACTAGCAATTACCTATAACACTGGTCAGTGTTAAAAAGATTGAAAACAATGTTGTTGAGGTTGTGCAATAAAAACCTATAAGCTTGTGTGGATAATGATAATTGATTTAGTCTCTGAAAAACAATGACATAAGGGTATCTTAAAGAGATTTAAACTTAAAGAAATTGGAAATCACTATGTGATCCAACAGCAGTACACCTAGTGTTTTAGGATATGAAAACAATAATTCATATAAAATTTTTTCCAAAGGATATGAAAACACTATTTCAAATAAATGTTCACAGTTTTCTACATAACAGCCTTATTCACCAAAATCCAAACACATAATCAACCTGTATGAGCATCAATAACTTAGTAAATATGGTAATCCTAAGTGGAATACACTGAACTCTTAGTAAAGGTGGATTGTGACTTTGCAAGTTAAACGAAGACTATGCTAAGCTATAAGAAATACATTATATTTCATATATGTATATGAAATATGTTAGAAAGTGAAATAATTTTAAGATGTTTCAGTTGTAAGAATAACATAAAGGTGCAAAATATACCAATTTTCAAAACACAAAGAAAATAATTCTATGAAAATATTGCATGAGAAGACAAGGGGATATGGCGACATGAAACAACTCGAAGTCAGTCATTTGCTTGTATGATACCATTGGAATTTTATATATTTACTGACGTCATACACTAACAAATGTTTGAAGCTTTACTCAGTGAAATACTATAATATTCTACCAATAAAAACAGACTAAAATGTGGGAAGGAATTTGTAATTTTATGTCACCTTTTCCCAGATAGGCACTGCGTCATATTCTTTAATTATTTAATTCACACACAATTGCTGTGAAATGCTCATTATGGTTCTAAGTAGAAAGCACCAGAGGTTGAACATGGATAATTAGAAAAATAGAAAAAGAAAACATACAGCAAATATTTGTCAGAGTGCCTGAAAATTTTGTTAAACAGATTCATCAAACAAGCTGGAGTGAAGAAGGTTGGGCGCACAAACTGAGACTGTGCCAGGAGAGAGCTATGAAAGCCATACTCTGACCACTCCATTACAGGCAGGGCCCCTGGACCTATTATTGACTTTGTCACCATTTAGGCCCTGTAAACTTAATTTGCCTGCCTCTGTCAATATGGTCAGAATTGATTCGCCATCACTGCTCCGAGGATGTTGCATTTTTTTTAGAAAATAGCTCTGAGTTAACATCCACAGTGATCTGAACAACTGACTGAGAATTGATTTTGTCTATTCCCTAAAAAGCAACCAACTGGAGAAACTGAAGATTTTGAAGTCTGTCCTTGACATTACTAATGAGATGGGGAAGACTCAGATAGTGCTGATCAAGACTAAAACAAAACTATTTAAAAAATATATGTTATAATGATTCTTAAATTAGATGATGGACATAGAAATGCATATAAAGATGGACTTCAGTGGTTGAAAAAAAATGTGGCATGAAGTCCTGGGATTTTGGCCACTCCCACTGCGTGGAGTGGCCCAGGCTATGCAGCCCCTACATGAGAGACCCAAAATAAAGAAAAACTATTAAGAAGGAAAAATTAGGATTTGAAATCAGCTATAATTTCCAAGATTAGATGAGATTTCTCCCATTAGAGTTTTAATTGGAAATATATACTTTCAATAAAATTGAAGTGGGCACTTGCCTCTAGCTTAGCAGGCTGGGGTTTGATACCTAGCACCAGAAGAGTACCCTGACGCTCCCTAGGAATGAGCTGTGAACTCTAAGTCCCCAGCTGTGTCCTAAAATTAAAAAAAAAGATCAAAGGTTATAAGAGCCACAGAGAGCAGCAGGCACTATCTAAATGGCTGTCTCGCATGATCTCATGTGTGTTCAATCACTGGCATCACATGCAGTCCTCTGATCACTAAAGGTGCTCTGAGTTAACATCCACAGTGGAGCTCTGAGCACAGGCTGGGGATAATCCCCGAACACCATGAGTGTAATCCCAAATCAATAAAAAAGAATTAAATGCTATGAAATATTTTAGAGTAACTTCAGTGCCTTATGTGTAATAATTCTATACTGAAAAATGGAAAACATATCTGAGAGGTATCAGATATAAATCTAAGAAGAGACACACTCTTTCCATGTGTTTGAATAATCAATCTGATGTCACTTTGCAAATTATTTATACATTACATTTAAATGCATTTAATCACAAAAGAATGACTTAAATGAAATCTATTGTTTTCTCCTAAAATATGTAAGGATTTTTTTTGTTTGTTTTTTGGGTCACACCTGGCAATGCTCAGGGGTTTCTCCTGGCTCTGCACTCAGGAATTACTCCTAGCGGTGCTTGGGCGACCATATGGGATGCCGGGATCGAACCCGGGCAGCATGGGCAGGCCATGTGCAAGGCAAACGCCCTACCCGCTGGGCTATCACTCCAGTCCCCGTAAGGAAATTTTTTTAAATAATAAAATAAAGAATTTAACTATGAAACACTCAAGGAAAATGGTACCATTTGGTAACCTATAGAACTAAGCCATGACATAGTGCACCACTATCAGTAGTTATTATAATGGAAGAATAGCCATGAATAGCCATGAATAGTGCATAGTCAATTGAATGTTATACAGTCCTTTAAAACTATTCAAAGAGAAAATAACAGCAATCAAGTTGATTATTGAAAATGAATAACAACTTACAAAAAATTCATATAAGTATAAACTTAATAAGAATAAAAAATCAAATCGTATAATTTAAAATATGCAGCATAACAAGATATAAAGATGAATATATCTATTATCTTGGTATGTGACAATATTTCGCATAATATGAAAATCATACCATAAAATACTAATCAAAAAAGTTACTATAGGGGCCATTAATAGTATTGTGGGTAAGGTGCTGGTCTTGCATGTTCTGATCCAGGTTTGAGCCCAAGCACACGTAGGGTCACTCAAGCACAGCTCAGACTGAACCCTGAGCAATGTATAGTGTTGCCAACTACTGTCCAAAGAAGTTACTGTATTTAAATCCAATTTGGGATAACACCGAAATGACTATAGATAAACTTCTTTGTTTCTTTTATTAAAAAGGAGAATCTATGTAGTATGTGTATCACTGTATCACTGTTCTCCTGTTCATCATTGATTGGCTGGAGCGGGCACCAGTAACTCTCTCCATATGTCCTGTCTCATGCTGGTAGAGGCCAAGGGCACCTGCTTGCTCCAGGAACATAAAGAGCCTCAAGCCATTCCATCAGGTCATGGGAATGAGGTCTATAATTGTTACTGGTATTTGGCATATCAAATACGACACTGGAAGCTTGCCAGACTCTGCTGTGCGGGTAGCATACTCTTGTAGTCATCTCTAAATCCAACATTTATTGATGAACTGCGTGGCCACTTGCAACTGTGCGAGCCGGGCTGTGATAGGCTGGTCTGCCGGGTGGAGTTCTGATGAGAGGGTAGTCCGGATGTAGAAAATGGAGGCCCTCATGGAGTGGAGGGTCATTTGGCTTGTTGCACGGCTCTGCTGGGGTGGCGGGCCAGGGCTAGAACCCACCCCCCATCCCTCCTGGGTGACTCGTGAGCATCTGGGCACAGGGAGAGCCAGTAGCAGCTCTGCCCCATGTCTTTGAGTCTCTCTAGTATGTGTAGCTATTTTAAAAAATTTCAAACATTTATTATTAACTTTTTTTAGTGAAGCAAGGAAGTTTTTATTGAATGGAACTTATTTAGAAAGATGTGAGGGGAGCAGAGGAAAGTCATGTTCAAGCGAAACACAGGCTACTACAGAGTAAACAAAAACAAGTAAGCAAAGAGACATAGGGGCAAGCAGGCAACATACAGGTCTCAGAGAGAATGAAGGTCTGAATGAGCAAGAGTAGATATCTCTTTTACTTGTACTAAAATATTATTTCAGTAAAATTAATAGAAATATTACCTTCAAAATATAACTTTAATGAAATATTTAAATCACTTGCTACAGTAAACAACACGGAAACAGAAAATGAATTATATTCAGACTATATGCTAATGTAACAATAATAAATTATCCCTAAAACAAAATAATAATAATGAACAAAATTCAATAATACAAGGAATATAAAAATGATCAATAACTTCTATAAAATGTATTTATATCATTATGAATCTAGGGTTCCATTTTTAAATTATTTTTATTATATTATACCATCATGAAATATACAATTACAAAACTGTTCATGATTAGGTTTTCGCCACGCAGTGTTTCAGCACTCATCCCCTCCACCAGTGCACATTTCCCATCACCAATGACCCTTGATTCCCCCCCCTTCCCTAGCCTGCCTTTTATAGCAGGCACTTTGCCTTCTCTCTCTCTCTCTCTCCTCCCTCCCTTCTCTTACACATTGTGGCTTGCTATACATACATTTAGGGGTTACCTTGTATAGCTCTTTGCCTACATTCAATGCTCAGTTCTAGGCTAGCATTGCCATTTCCCACCATTATTAGCACTCTAATCCCTTCTCTACTTGACCTAACTTCTCCCTCTCATACACTTGCAGTAGATTCCAACCACTGACAAATACTCCTGGTCTGTGATTTGCCTGGCCTATGCATCAAGAATTTTAAATCATTATATATTTCTAATTACTCCCTGGTTTGAACAGATAACCAAAACCATATCACCAGATGTTGGTGAGGATGTGGTCCAACAGAGCTAAATGTCATATATGGAAATGCATATATACCAGATGCATGTATATAATTTCTTCAGAATTACATTGCTGATATTAATGTAAAATATAAAAGTATTTTAAAATGGCTAAATTTTGTCACATTTTCCCACAGAACTAAATATGTACATATTCTGTGATTGAAAAGGCTCCCTCATAAGTGTATTTTGTTGCTTATATCATCTCAGTCAGGTGGAATTTAGCATTCTTTAGTTTAAACAGCATGTAGGCATATAAGTATACAATAATTGCTTCTCCATATGCTTTGAGATAACATTAAATTTTTTTAAGAGCACCATTTCATGACTTGAGATAGAAGAAAAAAATTAGTGAACTATAAGACATTTTTCAGTAACAATAAAGACATGAATTCTTCTGTTTTCCAAACTGGGTACAGTAGCTGATATCCTCTCTAGCTATGTTAATAAATAAAGTGATTATTAAAAGAGATAATTTTTGACATGGAGTGGAATTAAAAGAAAATCAGCTCCTTAAAATTAAAGCTTTTATCTAGTTCTCCACTCCCCCAAACCGAACAGACAAATCAGGTTTGGTAGATAAGGCAGAGTCCACACACATATTCTAAGAAGATACGAAAGAAAGAATAAGGAATGGGTAGCCACAGTATAGGGCAGATTCATGCAAAACTATTTGACTTCTTCCCTACTATCGCTCATTATATTAAAAAATAAAAAATAATGACTTTCAGAATTTTGGCTGTAATATGTAGGACATTTAGGACAATACATGAGGCAATTGTGGTAGCTCAGTAAGATTATCCTTAAAGTGTTCTTACACAATACCTATTAAATCACTGTAGAAACATCACTTCTTTTTAACACTGAGTCTTTTGTTAAGGTAATTTGTTGGAGCTTTAACTTGTAAAACTTGCAGTGTGAGCATACATATGTGCTTAATTTCCCTCCAATTCACAGGAGGGTATTTGAAAGAGGCCTTGAAGAAGAGGTGAATTGCTGACCTGTCTTTCTGCTATTCCAATGAATGGGTGGTACAAATATTTTTTCCTTGACAAGAGAACTAATATATAGGAGTAGCCTATTGCAATGTCGGATATCGGAAATAAAACCAGAATGCTAGAATTCAAAAGTGTAGAGGTATGTAATGACCAATTTGGGTTAAGGAACTAGTTGGAAAAAAAAAGAATAATAAAGTTAAAGTGAATGTTCACAGATATTTTGCCTTTTTATACTCCTTTCAATTAATCAGGTTTGGTTTCAAAAAACGTATGTCTTCAGGCAAGATTTTCCTTGTAGCTTACTGAGATTTCATTGTTTTTTAATACCCCAGCTCCTCATTATGTAACTAAATGTTCAATATCCATTTTTGCTCATGAATTCAAGTTGAAGAGATAATGATTGAAGTTGAGTAAAAAATGTTTTCCGTGATATTGATTTGTTTCAGACTCAGAATTTCCTAGCGCCCATTAAAATCTACTAGTTCTCTGATGTAAAGAGGAAAGCCATAAGTCAAAAGAGTAAGAGACAAAGAAGCACTTCCAGATGCAGTAATGACCTAAAATCTCTTCTGTAAAACTAAAGGACAGAAACAAACAAAAAACAAAACCTGGAACATTTCTTCCTGGAAATCAGCATTTTGGGAACACTGGAAATCTATTTTAAGGAGAGTTTTCTTGAAAGCATGTTGAACTCATAGGAAGATCAATGATCTTTGTGCTCTTTAACCTGTACTAACTCAAAAATAAGCTGCCTTGTGGCCATAAAGCAAAGCAACGATTTAGCAAGCAGAGGGGGCTAATAGCACTGCAGTGACACGGAGTTGCCCTACACTGGAAAACTGTCACAATTAGACTTGTCTGGGGACACTCATAGAGAAGCCCATTCACTGAACTGGTTTTTGTCTTGTTAGAAATTTTACTCAGAAAAGACATTCCCTCAGGAGTTTTGTTTAACAGTGACTGCCTGAGGCTAGTTGAAGTAAATTTGAAGTTTGTCAAAAACTGAACTGTATAATCTGAGGATGAAAATCACCAATGGGGCTTGAAACACAGCATCCTGTGTCTGAGATCCAGGACACACTCAGGGACAGGGATGTGTGCATAACCAAGAAAGACCTTAGACCAATCCAATGTCCTTAGCCTCCCTTATGGTCCCCAGCACTGACAGAAGTAATTCCTGAGTGCAGAGTCAGAAGTAACCCATATCATCTTTCTTCTGACACTAAGTTTCAAGAAATAAAAACTAAGCCAGCAGTAATAAACTGCTGGAGCAAGGCACTTGCAACTCCTCATAGACTCAAACCCTCCAGGCTACGGCAGGAGACAAATTGTTCCCAGTCATTCAAAACGCTATCTATTCAACTATTAAAAGACAATCAACCAAGCTGAGCAGAAACTGTAGTGACCACATGAAGATTAAATAATGGTTGTGGAGTAGCTTGCCAGTATAAATGGCTCATGCATAACCTTTGATTGCTGGAGTCTTGTACTTAGTGCCAGGCACCACAAGCTTGTCTACCCCGAGGGCTCTGCCCTGTGGGCCCTGGATGGTTGATGGTCTGACATAGAAAAAGACTGTGCACCCCTGGGATGAACCCAGAGCCACAGCAGAGCCTGGCAAGCTACCATGGCATATTCAATATGCCAGAAACAGTAAGAATAATGAATATCTTTGTAATTGTATATTTCACGGTGGTATAATAAAATACTTATAAAAAAATAATGGATCTCATTCTCAATGAATGGAGACATTACTAGTGCCCACTCAAGCAAATCAACGAACAATGTGAAGACAAGTGACAAGTGACCACAGTGTTTCCCTGAGCCCTGCTCTGTCACCTGAGTACCTAGTAGGGTGTAGCATCCCTAAGCAACATTGAGAGTTCCCCCCAAAAAATAAATAAAATACCCAATTTTACAAAAGCAGTTCAACAGTCACTAAATCAATCACAAGGTACGATGACACAAACAGGAATAATAGAATTTTTGGGATAGGAATTTTATCGACAGTGTTTCTGCGTGATATGTAAGTATAAGTTCTCCATTTGACACATAAAATATACATAGAGAAAATGGTCAACCTAAACAATTATGATTTTGTGTGATTCTCTGAGCAAGTTTAGTCTAGAAAACTCCACTAGAGAGTTTATCCAAAATTTTATATGCAGGAGTTTTGATTTTGCCATGCACAAAGTGCTAAATTGGTACCGTAAATATTTTTTGGAAGTAGCATCATGTATTTGACAAATATTTGAAAGTATTGAAAAGAAAGTTTTCACACAAACTAAATTCTGACTTACTGATACTGTAATAGCGATAGAAGGAGAGTAAAGTTTAATATGTTAATAATTCATAGTCAAGATATAACAGAATTTCAGCTGCTGTCAATAACTATAAAATTTTAATTATTTATTATAGAAGCATGCTTTTTTTGGTTATGGTGAAATAATTTATGAACAAGTATTGTTTAATTTTGATTAAATAATAGTTATATGAGCATGAAGATGACATAAGCCCTATGTCCTTAGTTTAAAAAAAGTTAAAAGCTATCAGAAAATGCTTTTGACTTATACAAATTATATATGACTATTCTCTAAAATGTTTCTTAAAAGGTGCAATCTTATATAAAAATATTCTGCACGAATATTTCAGTTTCATGCTCATTTTTAAAAAAAAATTTTCAATAGACCTTAGTGATAAAAATTCAAAAAAAAACTTTATACATTTGCTGATACAAAGTAATGGAGATTATACATAAAGTCATAAAAGACATTCTGTCATAAAAATGTCTAAAATATAGTTTTGTACTTGTTCTTTAATAAGTCATTTAAATTATAAAATTTTATAAGAAAACTAGGCAACAACATGATGCAGTTATTGGAAATCTATATAACTAGGTGAAGATATGTTTTCTTTTAATTTATACTATAAATTCAATTAATCACAGCAATATTATTAATGTGTGTTTCTTATTTTCTTTAAAGTCACATTTAGTGTTGCTCAGGGATGCAAGGCCTATTCTCCAGTGATTTGTGCTCTCATGGAACCTGTTATTGACTTTAACTTTGTTTTCATTGAATACTTGCTTGGAATGTAGAATTCTTATACGGAATCCTCTTGCTAGAATCTAGGACTTTGATTTTTCACAGCTTCCTAAGGAGATTCATTAAAGTTCTGAGAAAACTGACCATAGTAGTTTTGGAGAGAATATAGAATAAAAACAATCTATTTCCGTGTCGCCTCAAAATGGAGGACATTTGGTAAAGAGTAAGTGAATAGGTATGAAGAAGCTTTTACTATGGCTCTAAATAGAGTCAAGGAAAAATGTCATCTTGATATGAATAAGACCGACAGCTGTAGCTTGGAGGACTGATTGATCTAAATGGGCTGGACTAGCTGACCATTTTACCAGTGGACGAGATCCCATCCTCCCCAAGTTCTATTCCCTAATAGAACTTCCCCCTCTTCCAATTAGCACAAATGAATAAGCTAGAAATTTGTGAATTATTTTACCTGTAGTCAGTGATAATTCAGCATATTCTTAAACATTTGTTACCTGTAGCTGTCATGTTGTTTTTCCAAAGTGAAGTTTTGTTGTTGTTTTGGTCCATACCCAGTGATGTTTCAGCATGGCTCCTCAGGTTGTTTGGAGAACCATAAGTGGTTTCCAGCGATTGAACCTGGGCCAGCTTCATGAAAGACAAGTGCTTACATTAACCACTGTCCTGTCCTTGTACCACATACTCTTTTTTGCTATAATGTTGTCAAGTAAAAATAAATGATAAGCCAATTGAAATTTCTTTAAGAAGAAAAGAATGAAGGATATGATTATTTTAGAAAATGACAAGGTCATAATATGCAAATTGAATTAGGAAAGAGCAAGAGGAACATGATATAATTGGGAATAACCTCAGCATTCCAAAAATGTTCAAGATGTTCTTATGGAAGTAGGGTAGAAAGAAGACATGATACAGTAGTTAAGTTTTGTGACTTCTAAATGAAGAGAGAAGAGGACTGGACTATAAAGAAGAATGAAGGTGAAAGAAATTGACATAGTTATAGTATTCAAACAATTTATATTTGAGATTAAAAAATGGCAGGGGAACCAAGTTAATGACACTAAAAATACTTGAGAGATAGTTTAGGGATTAAGGTACCTGAAGACCTGGTCAATCTCCAGCACTGCATATGGGCTCTTGAGTACCAGCAGGAGTGATCTCTTAGTCCTTAGCAAAGAGTAAGCTTTGAATACTGCCAGTATGGCCTACATCCCTCACCTACTCCAATCTCCCCCAAAATAAAGAAAAGTGCTTGATAAGGACTAGAGTACAGGAGATAAACTAAGGTACAATATCAGTAAAATTATGTAGACAGTACAGTAGGCTACTCTTGAAACCAACACAAATGCAGAATAAAGCATTAGTATAAAGAAGCTGTAGTCATTTAGTGACCTAGTTTACTCTCTCACAGGGGTCTAAAGAGATAACACTTCTATCTCAGAAAATTTTCAAGTTTTTGTAAGTCAAATATATACACATAAAACATGCACATATATGTCTTCATTAGATTCATTAAATGCTTATAAAGTATCATTTATATACATATGCACTATATTTATAATAGTTTACTTATGAGTTCCCTAGCTCAGACTGATTTTTTCCACATCCATGAAAAAAAATTAAAGACTTATTAAATATATATCTACTGAGTTACTTAGTGTCCAGTTTAATGTTTGATACTGGGAATATAGCAAGAAAAGGAATTTAAGGCTAGTTCTGTATTCATGGAACTCCTCTATCAGGGAAGATAAGTAACCAACATTTTATAATGTGTGAATGTAAATGTTATATTCTCCCTGCTACCTTAATTTCTCGTGTTTTATTGATTTGTGTTAGGGTTCTGATACTATTGTAAAGCAGACATATTCAATGGTATTTTAAGTGACTTAAAAATTTCAAGGTCAAATGTAAATAGAATGGCAAATGTAAATAGAAATGTTTGGAGGGTCATTAATTCCAGTTGTTCAAATAACTCAAGATTAATAGAATCTCTTTAAAGTATCATTTCAGCTTCCAACTCTTTATTACTTGAAAAGAGTTCAGAAGAAAAGACAATATACATTGTCATCTTTGTTTATAGTTGTAGGATTAGTCTAGGTGGGACCAAGGTAATCTGTCACCTTATTTTTCCTTGCCTGTGATGTCTGTACTTCCAGCATGCTTATCTTCCTTCAAGTACATTCATTTTCTCTTATTTTTACTCAGGAAGCTGTAAGTGATAAATGATAATATTCAAAATTAAGCCATTAAGAGGACTCAGTTGCATAAAAATATAAAGATGCATTACAACGTCATAAGTAAAAAAGTTATAGAACTTCACTTAACAGTTTTTCCTAATAATTATTCAAAGACTTTGTGCTGACTTGATTGTAAATTTAAAGCCACCATTTACAATGATCATTTACTATTACTAAACTTGCTTTTACAACTAGCGTCTGCTCCTCAAAGATTTTAAATTATTCTAATATTTTATAATGCAAACGAAGCTATTTTTTATTTTCTAAAATTTAAAAAATCTTTATCCTGTTACTTTAAAAGCATCTTAAATATTTAAAAATTCTCATTATTTATATAATCTGGAATGACTTGAGAAAGAGATTTGTTTTATTGTTTTCTTTCTTTTTTTTCTTGTTTACAACCTTTCACAGTCTTCCAGTAATGTTTAAAAACATCCATTGATTAGTTCAAAATATATTTTAGGAGCATCTCCTAAGAACTATACAATATTTATTCATGCAGACTAAAATTAAAATTTAACCCAGTTCCTTTCTTTTCTTTTTTTTTGTTTATTTCTTAGGGTCACACCCGGCAATGCTCAGGTGTTACTCCTGGCTCTATATTCAGGAATTCATCTTGGGGGTTCTTGGGAGACCATATGGGATGCCAGGATTGAACCCAAGTCTGTTGCGTGCAAGACAAACACCCTACCCGCTGTAACATCGCTTGGCCTCTTTAACCCAATTCTTGATTTTACTATGTGGAGGATATAAAACTAAAAGTAAAGTTACAATATGATAGGAAGTACTGAAGACAGTAACAGTTAATGTGAGAATTCCTTACACCATTCTGTACTATTGATTTTGCACTACTGTACACTAAATAGTAGACCCTGTCTAGTTCTATTATTTTGTGTGCAATAAAGTTTAGGTTCTTCCAGTTGCCGAAGTGTTCAAGTAATATCTATTCTTGGGTAAGAGCATATTCTTTGGAGAAAGTGTGCATTTTTGGTTTCAATATCATTACAACCAATGCCACTCAAATTATGGGTCTCATTTATCTATTATTCCCTAAAATGGATGCTTCCATCAGTCTGTAGCTATTAATATATACATATGCATATTATATATTAATATAATAAATATACTTATTTATTATAAATAAACAAATATATATGTCAGAATTACAGTAGATGTTCTGAGTATTTCAACTCTAGAGTAGATTGTGTTGACCTTTATGCTTCTGTTCTCTATTGAATTAAAATTGTATTCTAAATCCAGGGATTGCTTGGAGACATAATTATCAGAATTCTTTTTTTAAACTTTATTTAAACACCCTGATTTATAAAGTAAACAGGTTTTCACAATACAGTTAGAAAGATTCATCATTCAACACCAACCCCATGGCCAGCGTGCTCCCACCTCCACCGAAGAACCTCATTTCCCACCCACCCCTATACCTATGCCTGCTCCCTTAGCCGGAACTAATTATATTGACTATTGCAGCCCTAAAAAAATGTTTCTCAATATGGACATTCCTTCAAAGACTAGAAATTGAACTCCCGTTTGACCCAGCCATGCCACTCCTGGATACATCTACATAATGGAATACTATGCAGCTGTTAGGAAAAATGAAGTTATGAAACTCCTATAAATGGATGTACATGGAGAAGATCCTGTTGAGTGAAATTAGCCAGAAGGAGAGAGACAGGTAGAGAATGACTGCATTTATTTGCATGGCAAAAATATATAGATACATATATATATATATATATATATATATATATATATATATATATAATGATACCAATATCCAAGGTTTAGTGAAACATATATCAGGATGTTTTGTCAAAGGTGGAAATTATCACAAACATGTAGGAGTCAGAGGCTAGGTAAGACAGAAAATGGAACAGTGTGCTAAAAATTGTGAAAAGTACTAATACCAACCTGAATTGAGCATTAAATACAGGCAAAAAGATACACATGACAACCCTTTAATGTAGGTTCTGTAATCCACAATCTGGAAGGGAATGGAAAGAGAAAGAGATAGAGAGAAAGGGAAAGAAATAAAGAACCTGCTTGGAGGCGGGCTGGGGGAGGGGCGAGGGAAGAGGCGACATTGTTGGTGGGAGATGGGCACTGGTGGAGGGATGGATTCACTCCCATCCCTCCCAGAAATAAAATAATCTGCCTGCAGAAAAAAAAAAGTTTCTTTGGAGCCGGAGCGATAGCACAGCAGGTAGGGCATTTGCCTTGCATGTGGCCAATCCGGTTCGATCCCCAGCATCCCATATGGTCCCCCCAATTCCGGAGCCAGGAGTGATTTCTGAGCAAAGAGTCAGGAGTAATGCCTGAGCATCACTGGGTGTGATCCAAAAAAGCAAAAACAAAAGTTTCTGTGATTTTATTTATTGAAATAATGTTAACCATCTCTGTTAACCAGAGACTCTCAGACATGGGGCAAAGCTGCTCCTGGCTCTCCCTGTGCCCAGCTGCTCGTGAGGTACCCGGGAGGCATGGCGGGTTCTAGCCCTGGCCTGCCACCCCAGCAGAGCCTCACAACAAGCCAGACCACCCTTCCCTACTCCATGGGGCCCGCCATTTTCCAGATCCGACTTCCCTCTCGTCACAACTCCACCCAGCAGACCAGACTATCACAGCCCAGATCATCGACAGCCACCCTGCAGCAGTTTCTTTTCAATCCGGCCCAGGTATGCTGGAACCAGAGACTCTCAGACATGGGGGCAGAGCTGCTGCTTGCTCTCCCTGTGCCCAGCTGCTCTTTTGGTACCTGGAAGGCATGGCGGTTTCTAGCCCTGACCTGCCACCCTATCAGAGCCTCACAACAAGCCAGACCACCCTCCCCTACTCCATGGGGCCCGCCATTTTCCACATCCAGACTTCCCTCTCGTCACAACACCACCCTGCAGACCAGACTTTCACAGCCCGGCTACTGCGGCCATTAGCAGCCACGCAGTTCATCAATAAATGCTTTATTTAGAGGTGACTACAACAGTATGCTACCCGCACGGCAAGCCTGGCAAATTGCTCGTAGTTTTTGATATGCCAAATACCAGTTACATTTATATTAGGTCATTCCCGTGACCTAATATAATGGTTTGAGGCTCTTTATGTTCCTGGAGCAAGCGGATGCTTTGGGTTCTACTAGCATGAGACAGGACATATGGAGATATTACTGGTGCCCGCTCTAGCAAATAGATGATTAACGGGAAGATAGTGATAGTGATAGATAGTGAAATAATAATGTAAGGATTTTTTCTGTCACAACATATAAGATCTTCTTAAATTCATACCCATATAATGTATTCACTTGTATATTACACATTGTACATTATGTATTCCCTTGTACACTCTATGGGTGTGATTCAGGAGATTTATCCCCAGTGAGTGAAGATTTTAATCTTTCAATGCAGTGACTCTTGGTGGATACATAAATTGTGCTGTTGACGCTCACGGGCTGCTCTGGCAGGTTCTTGAGCAACTTGGTTACTGCTGCAATCCAAGAGATGGAGACTGTTATGCTGTGTGCCCCTGTGATTCACGGAACACATGGACTGCCCAAGATGTGCTTGTGTACCTGCAGAGCCATGCCATGCAGTGTTTGGTGGGAGGTGGAGGGATATAGCATCATAGGTGGAACTAGTATTAGCTTCCTGCAAGGCATGTATCTCTAACCCTATATTATGTCTCTAGTTACCAATGCAGAAGTTTTTAAGTACTCTTACTTATATTTTAGTCAATAAGACTTTCAGAATAACTCTAATTGTGTGTGTGTATGTGTGTGTGTGTGTGTGTGTGTGTGTGTGTGTGTGTTTGCTATACACAGCAGTGTTCAGTGATCTCCCTGGCTTGGTGATCAGTATTCTCTGATGGTAGTGCTCAAATTATCTTTGGAATCAGAGATTTAATCCATATGCCACAGAAAGCAAGCATTCCAGCCCATTCTGTGATCTTACAGCCACAGGTTTTTTTGTGCAGTCATGAGCAGTTTTGTAAGATTCACTGTATCACTGTATCACTGTCTTCCTGTTCATCATTGATTTGCTCGAGCGGGCCCCAGTAACATCTCCATATGTCCTGTCTCATGCTAGTAGAGCCCAAGGGCATCTGCTTGCTCCAGGAACATAAAGAACCACAATCCATTCCGGAATGAGGTCTATAATTGTTACTGGTATTTGACATATCAAATACAACACGGGTAGCTTGCCAGGCTCTACCGTGCAGGTAGCATACTTTTTTTTTTTGTATTTAACATTTTATTATACCACCGTGAGATATACAATTACAACGTTGTTCACGCTTGGGGGTTTCGGTCACATAGTGTTCCAGCACCCCGCCCTCCACCAGTGCCCCTCAGCCACCACCCATGTCCCCAATTCCCTCCCCCTCCCACATCCCGCCTAAATGGCAGGTTCTTTATCTCCTCTCCTCTCTCCTCTCTCTCTCTCCTCCTTCTCCCACACATTGTGGGTTGCACTCACGATACACTTAGAAGCCATCACTTGCATTTTTTTGTCTGTATTTAATGCTCAGTTCTATGTTAGTAT
Source organism: Cryptotis parvus (assembly GCA_021461705.1). Classification (NCBI taxonomy): domain Eukaryota; kingdom Metazoa; phylum Chordata; class Mammalia; order Eulipotyphla; family Soricidae; genus Cryptotis; species Cryptotis parvus. The sequence goes on along the minus strand of JAJIBD010027624.1, from coordinate 63,994 downwards.
CAGAACTTTAGACATTTATTCACTCATGTTCCTTTCTCTATCTAAACCAACCTCTGACTCCCCACACGCTTGCGGTAATTTCCACTTTTGGTAAGATCACCTAGTATATTTATGTCATGCAAATAAATGCAGTCATTCTATGTCTCTCTCTTTCCTTCTGACTAATTTCACTCAACATGATTCTTTCCATATCCATCCATTTATAGCAAAATTTCATAACTTCATTTTTTCTGACAGCTGCATAGTATTCCATTGTGTAGATGTACCACAGTTTCTTTATCCAGTCCTCAGTTCTCGGGCATACTGGTTGTTTCCAGGTTTTGGCTATTGTGAACAGTGCTGCTATGAAAATAAAAGTGCGGATTGTGTTTCCGCTGTGCGTTTTTGGCTTTCCAGGGTATATTCCCAGGAGCGGTATGGCTGGGTCAAAGGGGAGCTCAATTTCTAGTCTTTGGAGGAATGTCCATATTGCTTTCCAGAAAGGTTGTACAAGTCGACATTCCCACCAACAGTGTATGAGAGTCCCCTTTTCCCCACATCCACGCCAGCACTTGTTGCTTTTACCCTTTTGGATATGGGCCATTCTCTGTGGTGTGAGGTGATATCTCATTGTTGTTTTGATTTGCATCTCTCTGATGATTAGTGATGATGAGCATTTTTTCATATGCCTTTTGGCCATTCGGATTTCTTCCTTGTCAAAGTTTCTGTTCATCTCCTCTCCCCATTTTCTAATGGGGTTGGCTGTTTTTTTCTTATATAGCTGTACCAGTGCCTGATATATCCTGGATATTAACCCCTTATCAGATGGGTATTGGGTGAATATTCTTTCCCATTCTGTGGACTGTCTTTCTATCTTGGTCACTGTTTCTTTCGAGGTGCAGAAGCTCTTCAGTTTCATGTAGTCCCATATATTTATATTTTCTTCTAGTTGCTTTGTTAATGGTGTTTCACCTTTGAAGATGTCTTTAGCATCGATGTCGTGGAGGGTTTTTCCTATATTTTCTTCAACGTACTTTATGGATTCAGGTCTGACATTGAGATCTTTAATCCATTTTGAACTGATTTTTGTGCAAGGTGTTAGACACAGGTCCAAATTCATTTTTTTACATGTAGCTGTCCAGTTTTCCCAGCACCACTTGTTGAAGAGGCTTTCCTTACTCCAGTCTGGACTCTTTGCACCTTTATCAAAGATTAACTGATCATGTCTTTGAGGGTGGGTGTCAGGATACTCAACTCTATTCCATAGGTCCACCGGTCTGTTTTTATTCCAGTACCACGCTGTTTTAATTACTGCTGCTTTGTAGTACAGTTTGAGGTTGGGAAAGGTGATGCCTCCCATCTTCTTCTTCCCAAGGATTGCTTTAGCTATCCGTGGGGGCTTATTATTCCATACGAATTTCAGAAGTGTTTGGTCAATTTCTTTAAAGAATGTCATGGGAATCCTTATAGGAACCGCATTGAATCTGTACAAAGCTCTAGGGAGTATTACCATCTTAACAATGTTAATTCTCCCCATCCATGAGCAGGGAATGTGTTTCCATTTCCTCGTGTCCTCTTTTATTTCTTGAAGCAGTGTCTTGTAGTTCTCTTTGTATAGGTCCTTTACACACTTGGTTAAGCTGATTCCTAGGTATTTGATTTTCTGTGGCACAATTGTGAATGGAATCGATTTCTTAATATCCCTTTCTTCTCTTTCGTTATTTGTGTATAGGAAAGCCACCGACTTTTGGGTATTGATTTTGTACCCTGCCACTCTACTATACCTATCTATTGTTTCTAAGAGTTTTTGGGTCGAGAGTTTAGGGTTCTCTAGGTATAATATCATGTCATCTGCAAATAATGATAGCTTGATTTCTTCCTTGCCTATCTGGGTGCCCTTAATGTCCTTTTCTTCTCTGATTGCTATGGCGAGTACCTCCAGTACTATATTGAATAAAAGAGGTGAGAGAGGGCAACCTTGTCGTGTTCCTGATCTTAAGGGGAAGGCTTTCAATTTTTCCCCATTGAGAATGATACTCGCTGTGGGCTTTTGGTAGATGGCTTTGACTATCTTGAGGAAGCTTCCTTCAATTCCCATTTTCTGGAGGGTTTTAATCATGAATGGGTGCTGGATCTTGTCAAATGCTTTTTCTGCATCTATCGATAGGACCATATGGTTTTTATTTTTTCTCTTATTGATGTGATGTATTATGTTGATTGATTTGCGAATGTTGAACCATCCTTGCATTCCCGGGATGAATCCTACTTGGTCATGATGTATGATCTTTTTGATGAGTCTTTGGATTCTGTTTGCTAGTATTTTGTTGAAGATCTTAGCATCTGTGTTCATCAAGGAGATTGGTCTGTAATTTTCCTTCTTTGTATTGTCTCTCCCTGCTTTGGGTATCAGGGTGATATGCGCCTCGTAGAAGCTGTTTGGGAGTGTTTCTGTTTCTTCTATTTCCTGGAAGAGCTTGAACAGGACTGGCAGTAGGTCCTCCTTAAAGGTTTGGTAGAATTCGCCAGTGAACCCATCTGGACCTGGGCTTTTGTGTTTGGGCAGACTTTTAATTACTGTTTCAATTTCCCCGATGGTGATAGGCTTATTTAGGTATTGAAGGTCTTCTTGTTTCAATCGTGGGAGGTTATAGGACTTCAGGAATTTATCCATTTCTTCTAGGTTCTCATGTTTTGTGGCATACAGGTTCTCAAAATAACCTCTGATGATCTTTTGTATTTCTGTTTTTTCTGTTGTGATGTCACCATTTTCATTTCTGATTCTGTTTATTTGGGTTCTCTCTTTCCCTGTCCTTACAAGTCTTGCCAGTGGCTTGTCGATCTTGTTTAATTTTTCAAAAAACCAGCTCTTGGTTTCATTAATCTTTCGGATTGTTTTTTTGGTTTCCAGGTCGTTGATTTCCTCCCTAAGTTTCACTATTTCCTTCCTTCTGCCTGGGTTGGGCTTCCCTTGTTGGTCTTTTTCTAATATTTTCAGCTGTGAGGTCAGGTTATTTATATGGGCCCTTTCTTCTTTTCTGATGAATGCTTGCAGAGCTATGAACTTTCCTCTTAACACAGCTTTTGCTGTGTCCCACAAGTTCTGATAGTTGGTATCTTCATTGTCATTTGTTTCTAAGAATCTTTTGATTTCCTGTTTGATTTCTTCTATGACCCATTTGTTGTTCAGCAGTGAGCTGTTTAGTTTCCAGGTGTTTGGTTTAGCTCCCTGCTTCTGTGTATGGTTCACTACTATTTTCAGTGCATCGTGATCTGAAAAGATAGTCGACACAATTTCAATCTTTTTTATTTTATTGAGGTATGCTTTGTGGCTCAGTATATGGTCTATCTTGGAGTATGTTCCATGTGCACTGGAAAAAAAAGTGTATTCAGCTTTTTTGGGATGAAAAGCCCTGTATATATCAACCAGCTCTCTTTCTTCTATTTCTTCCTTCAGGTCCAGTATTTCTCTGGTGAGTTTCAGCCTCGTCGATCTATCCATAGTCGATAAGGCAGTGTTGAAGTCTCCGACTATTATTGTGCTACTGTTAATGTCTTCTTTGAGGTCTATTAATAGTCTTTTTAAGTATTTTGCTGACCCCTCGTTTGGCGCATATATGTTTAGCAGTGTGATTTCTTCCTGGTATACATACCCCTTAATTATTAAGAAATGGCCTTCATCGTCCCTTTTGACCTTTTTCAGCCTGAAATCTATATTGTCAGATACGAGTATGGCCACACCCGCCTTTTTGGAGGGGTTGTTTGCGTGGAGAATGGTCTTCCAGCCTTTGACTTTGAGTCTGTGTTTGCTCTGGTTATTCAGATGTGTTTCTTGTAGGCAGCAAAATGTTGGATTCAGTTTTTTAATCCATTTTGCCACCCTGTGTCTCTTAATTGGTGCATTTAGACCGTTGACGTTGAGCGAGATTATTGTCATTGGATTTTGTGCCATCTTTCTGTTTAACCTTGTTGTGGTTTTGGGTTGTCTTGTTTTACAATAGACCCTTCAATCCTTCTTTTAGAGTTGGTTTTGAGTCTATGAATTTCTTGAGTTGTTGTTTATCCATGAAGTTGTGTATCTTTCCTTCGCATCTGAAAGTAAGTCTAGCTGGGTAAAGAATTCTTGGTGAGGCCTGGAGTTCATTGAGTCTTTTCACTATATCCCACCATTGTTTTCGGGCTTGGAGTGTTTCATCTGAGAAGTCTGCTGTAAATCTCAGGGATGCTCCTTTGTATGTGATTTCCTTCTTTGATCTTGCTGCTTTCAGTATTCTATCTCTGTCTATCGTTTTTGTCATTTTAATAAGGATGTGTCTTGGAGTATTCTTATTGGGGTTTCTTTTTAGCTGGTATCCTTCGGACCTCCTGTATCTGGGAGCATGCTTTCTTCAGTTCGGGAAACTTTTCAGCGATGATGGCTTTGACAGTATCTTCTTCATCAGGGTTTTCTTCTTGACCTTCTGGCACCCCAATGATGCGTATGTTGTTCCTTTTTGGCTTCATCCCGATTTTCTCTGGTAGTCTGTTCGTTGATTGTGAGTCTTTTTTCCATCTTCTGGTGTTGTCTACAGAATCTCTGAACCTCGTCTTCGAGATCACTAATTCTTTCTTCAGTAGCTGTTACTCTGCTTTGGAGGCCTTCTCCTGTGTTTTTCAGTTCACTTACCTCATTTTTAATATCTGTCATTTCTGCTTGTACTTTGGTCTGAAATTTACTCAATTCTGCTCTCAATTCCTCTTGTACTTTACTGAGTTTGTATTCCATTGTTTCTTTTATTTCCTTGTACATCTTTAACAGTTGCTTACGAAATTCCTTTTCAGAGAGGTTATATAGCTCATCGTTATTGCTGGACTCATCGGTATTAATAACTTCAATCGTAGAGCTTGAAGGACTTTTGCGCTGTTTTACCATAATGACTATCGTAGGTTGAAAATGAGTGTCCTGGGTGACTAGTCAGTAAAGTTAGTAGGTGTCTGAATTACTTTGCAGCTAGGGACGTATAGCAAAGAGTGTAGGGGACAATGCTCAATGTTATGTCAGGTAGATAGAATATAATTCGTGGACGCGCTAGCGTCTGCGGTTTTGAATTTTGAGGTGTCTGTGGGTGGTTCCGGTGTCAGGGGGTCAGGGTGGAGGTCTTGCAGTGGGAGTTCCTGCGCCAATGGGTGGGGGTGGGTACCCTCCTCAAAGCTGGAGCCGTTTCTCCTGGAGCCCAGTGGTCAGGGGCTGCCGCCGCGGGAACGCACCTGGTGGGAAGAGCGCAGGGATCTGCTGGGCGTCGGGGCTGGATGGCGTCAGAGGGAGTTCCTGCGCCGATGGGGGCGGGTGGGTACCCTCCTCAAAGCTGGAGCCGTTTCTCCTGGAGCCCAGTGGTCAGGGGCTGCCGCCGCGGGGAACGCACCTGGTGGGAAGAGCGCAGGGATCTGCTGGCCGGTAGCATATTCTTGTAGTCATCTCTAAGTCCAGCATTTATTGATGAACCGCGCTGCCGCCAATGCGCCGCGCAAGCCGGGCTGTGATAGGCTGGTCTGCTGGGTGGAGTTCTGGTGAGAGGGAAGTCCAGATGTGGAAAATGGAGGCCCTCATGGAGTGGGGGTCATCTGGCTTGTTGCAAGGCTCTGCTGGGGTGGCGGGCCAGGGCTAGAACCCGCCATCCCTCCTGGGCGCTTCATGAGCCCAGGGAGAGCTAGTAGTAGCTCTGCCCCATGTCTGTGAGTCTGACATAGTCAAAACAATTGAACACTATTTCTATTTATTGAATAAAACCGAATTACATATGGGTCTTAGCTTGGAGGGATAGAGAAACAATAGTTGGGGGGCCAGAGCACAGGGGGGGTAGGGCATTTGCCTTGCACGCGGCTGACCCAGGTTTGATCCCCGGCATCTCATGTGGTCCCCAAAGCACCTCCAGGAGTAATTCCTGAGTGAAGCGTCAGGAGTAACCTCTGAGCATTGCTGGGTGTGACCCCCCAAAAAAAAAGAAAAAAGAGAAACACTAGTTGAAGTACCTATCCTCAAGTACCTTGCTATAAAAGCAGATAGATAGATAGATAGATAGATAGATAGATAGATAGATAGATAGATAGATAGATAGATAGATAGATAGATAGATAGATAGATAGATAGATAGATAGATAGATAGATAGATAGATAGATAGATAGATAGATAGATAGATAGATAGATAGATAGATAGATAGATAGATAGATAGATAGATAGATAGATAGATAGATAGATAGATAAAAACACAAATAATCATTTCAGAGGGACATTATTAACAGGAGTTTCCAGATCTTCAGCCAATGCATGCTAATCATTCATATCTTTGTGCAGGATGCTGTTAACATGCTCTAGTTGATTAAAAAAATACTTTAGTGGGGTCAGGAAGGTGATATAAACAAACAGGTAGAGTTTGCCGTGCACACTGCCAACCAAGTTTTGATCCCTAAAACCACAAATGGCACCCTTAGCACGACCCAGAATTATCCCAAGCACAAAGTTAGGAGTAAGCGTAGATTACTACCCAAATATGGTCAAAAAACAAACACAAGTATTATACCAACCTCAGACCTTATAAACTGATTTGGAAACATAACGGATTTGTGTTTATTAAAGAAGATGATATTTGGGGCTGGAGAGATAGCACAGAGGGTAGAGAGTACTTGTCTTGCACATGGCCAACCCGGATTTGATCCCCAGTAACCTTTATGGTCCCCATGTACCTCAGGAGGAGGGGGAGGCAGGAGGAGGAGGAGGAGGATGAGAAGGAGGAGGAGGAGGAGGAGAAGAAATAGCATTCTCCACCAACACAGGATAGAGGATATCAGTGATCCCACAGGAAATGATACCAGCACTGGAACTACAGGTGGGCAAGATGGCAAGATTGCTGGGCAAGAAGACATTAGGACACAAAATTCGAACAATGAGCGTTAAGATTTCATATTCATTTTGATATTTTCTAGCTTTACCAGTGATAAGTCTAAATTTTTCCTGACATTGTCTGTTTTCAATATTTTTTAAAAAGTTTTCTTTATTTGGGGCCGGAGAGATAGCCCAGCAGGTAGGGCGTTTGACTTGCACGTGGCCAGCCCATGCCGACCTGGGTTCAATCCCCGGCATCCCATATGGTCCCCCGAGCACCGCCAGGAGTAATTCCTGAGTGCAGAGCCAGGAGAAACCCCTGAGCATTGCCGGGTGTGACCCAAAAAGCTAAAAAAAAAAAGTTTTCTTTATTTAACTTAATTTTATTTACTCATTATTTTTACTATTTTTTATAAATAATCTTTTATTGGAAAGACATCTATATAACAATGCAAGTTTCTAGTAATAGAACATCTAGCTTTCATCATGAGTTTCCCCCTCAGCATGTGACTCCCCCTCTTCTCTCCTTTAAACCCCAAGTTCCCACTTCATTCCTTAGCTTGAGAAAGATATATTCCCTCATATTACCTCAATGATTTTAGAATTTGCACCCATATTTATTTAACAATAAAAATATTTTATTTCAGGCACCATGATTTATAATGCTGTTAATGTTAAGCATTTCACATATAAAGTATTTCAACATGAAACCCTCCACCAGGGTCTGCTTCCATTCTACAATTTTCCCATTTACCTATTTTTACTTTGGTGCCGGATTCTCAGTGCTCAGGGGTAACTACTGACTCTGCACTCTGGAATTACTCCTGCTGGTGCTCAGGGGTCCAAGTGGGGTGCTATGGATTGAAACCAGTCACATGTTTTCAATTTTTTAATTTTATTATTTAGAGGATATCTGGTAATTCATGTATACTATATTTGACAACAGAATAATTCTTTTGAAGTTTTTTTTATTTATTTAAATGTAAAAATAATTAGACATATGATCCTGTTTGAAACCAATCTGTCTGTATGCAGAGTGAACTTTCTTAACAGCTTTACAGGTTAGTTCTAATATAAAACTAAGTAATATAAAAAATGGAAAATGTCTGCTTTCCATAAAGCAGATTGGAAATAGTTTTTGTGGCTCAGGTCACAGAGGAGCACATCCCATAAGCAAAAAAAAGGGGCTGATAGTTCTTTTGTAGAAGATTTTTATTTTACCTTCTTGCCAATGATAGAGTCACTTTGCTTTATTTCTGTTTAGTTTTCACCTGCTCAGCACCTTTTAAGTGACTGCAGTTTCAGCTAGTCAAGTCTGTATTTATTGGTTGAATCCAGTAATCTTTAGATAAGTGGGTTACTAGTGACAGCTGAGAAAATATTGTAGCTATGGTTTGGAATATGAAAATACAACAGTTAAGGAGTATGATTTTATTTCTTATCCTTTCTCACCTTAGGATATATTCCTGTGTAAATATACAGCTAATTTCAATTTATAAAAATAATATATTTCCAGAGTTTAAGACTGTTAGGAAAATAGGATTATAGGAACCTTTGTACATAGAAGAATTGGATCTTTTATGTATAAAAATGATATTTTTTTCATTAAAAATATTAGGGTCAGGGGCGGAGCAATAGCACAGCGGGTAAGGCATTTGCCTTGCATGCGGCCGACATGGGTTTGATTCCCCGGCATCACATATGGTCCCCCAAGCACCGCCAGGGGTGAATCCTGAGTGTAAAGCCAGGAGTAACCCTTGAACATCGCCGGGTGTGACCTAAAAAGCAAAAGCAAACAAACAAAAAATATTGGGGTCTCTCGAAAACTTGCTTTACTGATTATAATTTCAGAATTTTGTTACATTAAAAACTTCAAATAATTAAATTAGTCCATTTAAATATATAGAAGTCATGCTATAATTTCTCTTTTAAAATTAGTTTATTGAAGTTATGAAATTTGCCTATAAAAAGATGGACATGGAAAAGATTATGCTGAGTGAAATTAGCCAGAGGGAAAAGGAGAGATATAGAATGACTGCACTTATTTGTCAGATATAAAAAATATAGTATGATACCAATATCCAAGGCTAGGCAAAACATGGATCAGTAGGTCTTGTCAGTGGGTGGAATCTACTGCAAGTGTGTGGGAGTCAGAGGTTAGGTAAGACAGAAAAGGGAATAGTGTACTAATAGTTGTTGGAAATGATAATACCAGCCTAGAACTGAGCATTGAATATAGCAAAGGGATATACGTGATAACCTCTAAATATATTGCAAGCAACAATGTGTAAAAGGAGAAAGACAGAGAGATGGGGGAGTGGGAGAGAGAGAAGAGAAGGAGGAAGGGAATCAGGAGACTTTGGTGGTGGGAAATGGTTACTGATGGAGAGATGGGTGCTGAAACTCTTTATGACTGAAACACAAACATGAATATCTTTGTAATTGTATATCTTAAGGTGGTATAATAAAATATTTAAAAACAATTTTAGTGTTAAAAAATAGTTTACTGTTGTTTGGGAATGTGTAGAAATAATATTTGCACTATGAAGGAAATATATACTTTAAGTTTGTCATGGCTATATGATCATCGAAACTAAGAATTAGTTACTGGAATTAGGGGCATTTGTACACTACTTTAACGGGGCATTTGTACACTACTTTAACATCATAAATTTATTTTTAAATGGAATATATTGAAACATGTATTAGTGGCTTCTGCACTTAAAGTAAAATGGAAACACATTACTAGATCATTGCTACTAGAAACAAAATAAATTTCTTATTAGTGTCTTTTCAAATAGTGACCCTTTTAATAAAGTTTGTTGCTTCAGGGTCTGGGAAATGTAAGAAGTTATTTTTAACAATGAAATTTAAGAAAAGACAGAGACATAATTGTATTCATGAGAAAGATATTCTCTATAACAAAGGAAAACAAAGATTAAACTGACACTTTAAAATTTTATTAAAACCACACTTTTGGCTAACTTAAAATTATATTAAAAATTTAAGTCTTAGTACTTAATAGCATCATAGCTTATAATGGTGACGTGAAATTTTAGCAATTGCTTAGAAGAGATTAGTTGTGTACTGCAAATACAGTTCATTTTAAGATAAAATTATGTTCTATTGAATTTTCACCTAGATAAATAATAAAACAGCTTTTGGAAGACTTGATTTATGTGCAAATTTAAATTTTAGAGATGCATTTTCTCATGGGGGTGATTTTGTTCTGGGCTACAGGGGTGGGTTTACCTTGAATCTGCACTCAGGGATCACTACCCAGGGCTCTGGGGAACACAGATGGTTCTAGGGCTAGGACAAATGCCCTACCCACTGTATTGTTGATCTAGCCTGTACTTATTATTTTTAAATGTCATATTGGGTCAGATTGAACGTACGGCAGGTGTGACACTTTCCTTGCATACAGCTGACTTAGTTTTAATCTATCCCCTTAGTCTAGCAAGAGAGATCCCTGAGCATAGAGCCAGAAGTCCTGAGCACTGCCAGATGTGCACCCAAAATAACAAATAAAAATATATATATAATAAAATTATTATTTTATTATATATAAATAATAACAGACATGGGGCAGAGCTGCTACTTGCTCTCCCTGTGTCCAGCCGCTCACAAGGAGCCCAGGAGTGATGGCGGGTTCTAGCCCTGGCCCGCCAGCCCAGCAGAGCCTTGCAACAAGCCAGACGACCCCCCCACTACATGAGGGCCTCCATTTACCACATCCGGACTTCTCTCTCGTCAGAACTCCACCCAGCAGACCAGCCTATCACAGTCCGGCTCATCGAAATCCACCCTGCTGCAGTCTTTTTTAATCCGGCCCAGGTATGCTGATCCAGAGACAGACATGGGGCAGAGTTGCTACTTGCTCTCCCTGTGTCCAGATGCTCACAAGGAGCCCAGGAGTGATGGCGGGCTCTTGACCTGGCCCGCCAGCCCAGCAGAGCCTTGCAACAAGCCAGACGACCCCTCACTCCTTGAGGGCCTCCATTTTCCACATCCGACTTCTCTCTCATCAGAACACCACCCAGCAGACCAGCCTATCACAGTCCGGTTCATCATTAAATGCTGGACTTAGAGATGACTGCAAGAGTATGCTACCTGCACGGCAGAGCCTGGCAAGCTACCCGTGTTGTATTTGATATGCCAAATACCAGTAACAATTTTAGACCTCATTCCTGACTGGATTGTGGCTCTTGGAGCAAGCAGATGCCCTTGGGCTCTACTAGCATGAGACAGGACAAATGGAGATGTTACTGGGGCCCGCTCGAGCAAACCGATGAACAACGGGAAGACAGTGATACAGTGAAAATTATTATAATGATCTGTAACTATTTTAAATAATTACTGAATGGTATTTTATTGGATATCACAATTAAGTCATCAAAATATATTTCAGTTGATGACAATTTGTCTTGCTTTACAGCAGCTTTCAATCAAGTTAATGTCTTTAATAGTGAGAAAAGATTATTGACATACAGAATTTTTGTATATTTTACGAAGTGTCAAAAATTGGTGAAGAGGATGTTGCGTTCCAAATCTAAAGCAAATTTAACTGGATAAGCAGGTGCTGAGAAGCCTTTGAAGTACTTTTTAAACGCTAATCAAAAGAGATGCATTTTCTTATGTAAATAAGATATTTATACATAATAGTGTAGGGGAATGCCAGTTGGGAAACTTAGTAAGTTGAACCAGGATTCTGAACCTGGCTTGACACTATGAATAGGGACCCAGGAGACATCTAGGGGCTTCTGTATGGAGAGAGTAGCAGACCCTGGTGTCAGGACCTTAAGGCCAGCACCTGGTTCCTGCTGCCCTGGTGCCTGGGCTGGAGAGCCAGCACCGGGGAGAGAAGCTTCTGCTGGTGTCTAGGCCCAAGTGTAGCTGTTGAGGCCAAGATTCTAAACCTGGGCTTACACTATAAATAGGGGCCCCAGGAGTGCATCTGGGGGCTTCCTGATGTCGCGAGAGAACAGCAGCTGGTCATAAGTCCAGCACCTGGGCCCTGGGAGCCCCCTCTATAGTCTCAAGCCAGGTTAAAGATCCTGGTCTCAGCTGACTAATATTTTCCCAACTGGTGTTCCCCAATATAATAGTAAATTGATTTGCAGAATAGAAATAACAAATGTACAGAATAGAAATAACAAAGAGCTAATTCTTTCCACATGAACACAATATAAATACGACTAAATATAAAATAAAGCATAATGTATTTGATTAGACATAGCCTAATAAAGTCCATGAGAAATTAATTGCAAATTTTAATAGCCTTTTATACTGCACCTATTAAGTGGCACTGATGAAATACTGACTTTTATGTATTTTTTAAAAAACTTTATTCTATCACCGTAAGATAGATAATTACGAAGCTGCATATACTACAGTATACATCACTTGTCTACAGAAACATCACTTGCATCACTTGTCTTCCAATTGTTCATCAATTTGCTTGAGTGGGCACCAGTAACATCTCCATATGTCCTGTCACATACTAGTGTAGCCCTAGGGCATCTGCTCGCTCCAGGAACATGAAGAGCCTAAACCATTACTTCAGGTCATGGGAATGAGGTCTATAATTGTTACTGGTTTATGGCATATCAAATATAACACGGGTAGCTTGCCAGTCTCTGCCATGGGGGTGGGATACTCTTGTAGTACCCTCTCATCTTGTGCATTTATTGATGAACTGCGTGGCCGCAAAGCAGACGTGTGAGAAGGTAGAGATCAGCTTTTCTGCTATTGGAGCTCTGACGAGCTGTGTAGTCCAGATGTTGAAAAATGGCAGTCCTCATGGTGTGGGGGCTTCCTCTGGCTTCTTGCGAGGCTCTACTGGGATGGCGGGTCAGGGATAGAACCTGCTTTCCCTCCTGGGCACCTCATGATCAGCTGGGCACAGGAAGAGCCAGTAGCAGCTCTGCCAGTGGATCTGAGTCTTTGGATCAGGCATACCTGGGCTTGAAATAGACGGCTGTACAGAAACATAGAAAATGGAATTTATTCAGCCCATATGCTAATATAACACATACTATATGCTAATAAATTACCCCAACCCAAAATAATAATGAATAAAATGCTCTAATCAAGGGAGGATACAAGATGATCAATAACTCCTGTATAATGTATTCAGTATCATTATGCATCAAGGTTTGTTTTTTGCTTTTTCATTATTTTTTATTTTATTATACCACGGTGAGACATATAATTACAGGCTGTTCGTGATTAGGGTTCAGCCATAAAATGTCACAGCACCCATCACCAGTGCACATTTACCACCACCAATCCCCAGTTTGTCTCCCCACTTGGCTCTATGGTAGGCGCTTTTTTCTCCCTCTCTTTTTCTTCTTTTATGCATTTGTGCTTTGTAATACATCATTTTATGTATTTTTAAGATTCATTATTAGTTTCTTGCAAGATTTTCTACTTAATATTGTGATATCTAAAATGGCTGAAATCTATTTGTGGAAGGTGGAATCTATTTGGTAATGGGTGTGGCAATTACCAGACACATCTATAGGATGTCAAGTGAATCCTTAAAATTTCATGTCTCAATTAAATAATAGATCAACAATAAAATATGAAGAAAATAATTATATTTTATTAAAATTAATTTAGGTATATTTCATTTTATTATTTTTTCAGATATTATGAGCAACTTTTTAATTTTTGTTTTGTATAGGGATCTTAAGAAGCAGTCATCAAGGCTGGGACCACTTTGGCAGGACCCTGCTCACATAACCTCTAAGACCAAGTCCCAGAGTTGCTTAGGGATACTGGAGCCACATCCCAGTGCTTGGTGCTTGGTGGTCTAGGCAGTGCACAGGACCAAAGTCAGGCCTTTGTTTGTACCAAATATGGGCTGTCCCTTTATATTGTATAAAAGATAGTGTTAATAATGGAGGCTAGAATCCAAAGCATTGTATCACCATATCAATGTCTTCCTGTTGTTCATCAATTTGCTCGAGCAGACACCAGTAACATCTCCATACATCCTGTTGCAAACAAGTGTAGCCCAAGGGCATCTTCTTGCTCCAGGGACAGGAAGAGCCTCAAACCATTCTTCAGGTCATGGAATTGAGGTCCATAATTGAGGTATTCTGGCTTTCAGACAAGATGTAAATTCACTGGAGGAGCTCACTCTTATGATTCTGCGGAAGGGTCCTTTATTTCCCTCTTCTTACCCCTGAACATTGGGGTGCTAGGGCTGTGCCTGCACAGGGAATGCACCTAAGGTGGGAGCATGGATAGGCAGGGTAGGGATTCACAGGCACGCACGGGCTTCTGTGCTTATGGATTCTCCCGCTGTGGGATTGACATGGTTGTTGTGTGCTTGTTTATTCACTTGGAGGATGGAGAAAGACTGAGACTGACAGTCTCAGTCTTAGAGCCCAAAGCATAGAACTAGCTAATTTTATTCTGGGTTAAAGTTTAACACAGCGGATCATATTGGGGCCCAGAATAATAATCTTGATTCTAGAAAAATATTAGAGCAAAATTAATGTGCTTCTAGTAAGTATTTCAAATCTGTCTTCTAAAATTTAGTTCATGTTTTAATTTTTAAATTTAATATTTTGCCCTTCTTTATACTTGGTAGATATCATGCTCAGGAGGAAACTGAGTAAGAAAACTTTACTATAGCTTCTATTATAACTTTTTCCTGATTAAATAGTAAAAGTGTGAAACTTCAATGTATGATTTGAAATATTTCATATTTTATAGAAGTTTTTAATCAAAAGAATTTAAAATCAAGTCTAAACCATTTTCACTATTCTTTTAAACTTTATATATGGGTAGATAATTTTCTACTACTTCTTTTGTAAAAAGTTATGGACACATCCTTTGAGAAAAGAACCAACTTTTAATGAGGGCTAAAAGACTAAAAGTTAGAAATTTAAAGACAATTATTTATTATGATAAGAAAATCCGGTGATACTAATTTGGAGAATTTCAAGGCCTAGCAGATTATTTTACTATATTTTTATAGTATAAAAATTATATTATAAAATTATATAGTATAATATAAAATTATATAGTTATATTTTTGCATTATACAGTTCTTTCCTACTTTTCCTGTTATAGGAAAATTCTGAAACAAATAGAATGTTACAGTGGAAGTGGAGGTGTTAGGGCTCCTTTAAGATTTAAAGTCATAGTGTCCTAATTAAAAGATAAAACAGTTGGGGAAACAATTGAGTGAGTCAGCTGAGTCTGGGTTCTCAGCCTGGCTGACAGGAGTGAGATGGAGGAGCAGAGAGCCTGGCAGAATAGAGAGTTAGAGGAACAGAGAGAAGGATCGGCTAAGCTTGTCTAAGGGCAGTGCTTGGAAATAGTTGGGAGACTTTAAGGGAGTTCAGAGCATCTAGCCTGGTTCTGTGCCCATAATGTCAGTTAATCAGCCACACAGTTGTAAACTGACATAAGGGGATGTGGGGCACAAATAATGTGGACGATTAAACTGATCTTTAATCTTGTCTGCTGAAAAGGTATCCAGCCAGTATAGATATGAAATGACTGGGCGCTAAACAGGCATAAATAGGTAAATATTATCTCAGCCAAGCAGCCTTATAAAAACTCAGTGTATCCCATCACCCCAAAAGTAACCAGGACCCTCCACTACTGCTCTGTGTTATCTGATGCCATCCCCAAGCCTCTCCCATTCCTCCTCTTCCTTGATAATCTGAATGGTAGTGTCATAGCAACAGCGAATTTCCTTTCAGTTCTTAGACTATTAATGTTTTATTTCATTTGGTTTGTTTGGACCATACCCAGCAGTGCTTTGGGCTGACTCATGACTACACTCAGAGCTCACTCATGGAGGAGCACTGGGTTCTGAACATAGGTGGTGCCGAGAATGGAACCCAGGTAGGCCAGGTGCAAGGCCAGCACCTACCCACTGTGCAACCTCTCCAGCCCAGAAGGGATTCACCTGAGACAGTAATGTATTTTCTAGGCTGCAGTGTATGGTCAGAGATCTTTCCTTAAACACATTTCTTTATAGAATTAATGAAAAGCAAAGCAATTTTACTTTATCGACTTATCTCTATTAAATTTATTGTGGCCTGGAGACAATTATATATTGACTCTGAAAAGGGTTAATGTAATAATGGCTTCCCACTATTGGAATTAAGTGGCTCTCAAAATAATTAGGTGGCTCTCAAAATAATGCAAACTTAGTTTTAATTAAGATATGCAAAGTTTATAATTCGATAAATTGAGGGCAGCAGATCAGAGATGTGTAAAGATGACTCAGATAAGAGTGTTTCTGAGAGTGCATAACATAGTGAGTTACCATACTTGGTCACAGGCTAAAGAAGTGAGGAATTGTTTTTAAAGGATGGTTGTCGGGCGCTCCGCTGGGGTCCCCGACAGTGCCGGGAAGCGAAGTTCCCTTCTACCTCCGAAGCCGGCGAAGAACGGATGAAAACTCAGGAATCCGATGCAGTTTTAAAAGGCTTTACTTATCACAGGTTCAGGCATACAAATCGGCAAAAGGAAAAACCCGATGCTTAGGATTCCAGGCTAGAACCCCAGCCACGTGTAGGCCAAGATGGTGACCACCACGTGTAAAAGCTTCCAAGCAGGGCAAACGCTGCGAGCAAGCGCCCCAAAGAAGCGCCGTGAGAGTGAAAACCGGCTAGTTTATACCCCTGCAACTCAGACCTTCCTCCCATTGTTATGGAAAGCAGGGAGTGTTAAATGCCCTTAGGTAATCCCTCCCTGCATCTCACCTAGGGCCTTTACTGTGCTAATGTTTTGAGCCGGATGCAGCGGCCCTTAAAGGAGTCCTGCAACAGATGGTTTTTGGTGAGACTTCTCTAGAAAGACTGGAAGAAGGTAGATGAGTTTAGACCAGGTTTTAGGATTGAATATGTAAATAATTGTGACAGGCTCTGGTGTATACCAATTGCAACTACCAGCCTAGAAACAAACTCTGTAGTCACTCAGGAGGAGAGCAGAGCTTTCAGATTGCAGAAGTTTAATACAAGGGTGAAAAGAGAGCTATAGGATTAGGAAAAATCAGTTCACATATTAAAGCCTTACAGGAAAATTGTTTTCCCTCTCCAGGAACTGGCTAACTCTACAAGAAAGATTAGAGTTTTTCTTGAATGTGGAAGATCCTGAAATGTCAAAGCACCGTCATATAAAAATGCAAAGCATGATTATTATTATCTTTAATTCTCATTTTATATGCAGAACTTAACAGGTGAAACTTTAATGAAATATAAAATAGAAAGGATTGGCAAACAGTAGATCAGAAAAGCCCAAAAAGGTTTGTAAAACGTGAAATGATTAAAACACACCTCTATATCACCTTTTTTCTGTATAAGTGGTAGAGAGTCTTGGCTCCTTCGTGAACCCTGGGCTAAAGCAGATGTGTAAATCAGGATAAATCCCACTCTGCATTTTTTTTTTGTTTTTTGGGTCACACCTGACAATGCTCAGGGGTTACTTCTGGCTCTGCACTCAGGAATTCCCATATGGTCCCCTGGTGGTGCTCAGGGGACCATAAAGGATGCTGGGCCGGCATGAGTTGTCTGCGTGCAAGGCAAACGCCCTACCTGCTGGGCTATCACTCCGGCCCTCCACTCTGCATTTTTAATTAGCATGCTCACATTGTGTCACTAACAATACTGTATCACTGTCACTCTCTTCCTGTAGATCAATGATTTGCTTGAGCGGGCACCAGTAACATCTCAATATATCCTGTCACATACTAGTGTAGCCCAAGGGCATCTGCCCACTCCAGGAACATAAAGATTCTCAAACCATTCCATCAGGTCATGGGAATGAGGTCTATAATTATTTGGCATATCAAATATAACACAGGTAGCCTGCCAGGCTCTACTGTGTGGGTGGCATACACTTGTAGTCACCTCTGATCTCCAGCATTTATTGATGAACTGCACAATACTAAATGGAAGAAAATGTTGAAGTGCCTAATTCTGGTGATAGGTAAAACATTTTCTAAGAGCCTCGGTTTCAGTTTTATGTTTTCCAGCAAGCTCAGTAAATCTGGTGCAGACGTTTGCCCCCCCCACCCCCCCTTTGCTGGCATTTCTCTTTTCTCCACACGAGGATAGTGCAGATATCTTAAGCTTCTGCATGCCAAGAGCATTATGATCAATTTGCCACTTGATTTCCACTGAAACTGCTAGAAATGAGAATGGTTTCGGCTCTGATTCTCCCTGCACTTGTGGATTTTTGTTTTTTAAGGTAACCAGGCATTGGGGCCTTACACCCTTAAGCCTCTTTCTTCTTGCTTCTAGTTCACCATGCCATTTTAAACACAATAACACAGAAATCGCATATTCCCTCTGCCAGAGACCCTGCTGTTTTCAACTTTACTCCTTTTGTGATGACTGACGGCTTTATTTCTCATCCCTGTTTCAGGGTGCCCCATCTTTAGGCAAGGTGTGCTGTGAATGAGGTGTGTGTGTTCCAAGGGACAGGAAAGAGAATTGTGACCGCCTGCTGGACGGACTTTTTAACCTGCTGCTCTTCTGATTATTTGTGCTGGGATGAAACAGCTCTTAAAAAGATCTAAGATTAAGGCTGCTCGGAGGGAGGCTGAGCTGGGTATCCAGAGCACACGGGAGAGAATCGATGAATTACAGACTGTACTTACCTCTCTGCAGCCGCATATTTAGAAACTCAGACTTTCCAAATTTATTGCATCTGGCCAGTCTCCCTTCGAATCTATCAGTGAGGAGGAGCAAGCTGGCTGAGTTTTGATCCCACAGACACTGTTTCCTTCATGGGTTTTCTATAATATATTTGTTGACAGTCTCCTGTTGTGCAATTTCCTCTCACTCCAAAGATTTATCTTTCTTCTCAGATCAGAGCTGAGGTTATTATTTATAAAGAAAAAAATAATGAAAGTTCTTGCACTGTACTCGTAGTATTTCTGAAAGTATAGGAGAGAACAAGCTGGACTTTCTGTAGTGCTGGAAGAAGCAGGCAGTAAAGAGGCAGCACAGGTCAAGTCAAAGTATTCACAGAGCTGAAGGCAGTTTGTGATAGTTCAAAACTGCAGCTGCCTTAATGCGAAGTAGAGATCAGAACATTAGTCACTCTTCTGATAAAATATGTCGTGTGTAAATGTGGTCTTTCTTCCTTAACTTGTATTTTCTGACTCTCTGATCTCTACTGCTTTCCTCTCCTTTTCCCTTTCCTTCTCTTTTCTCTTTGCTTTTTGGGTCACAGCTGGCAATGCTCAGGAGTTACACCTGGCTCTGCACTCAGGAATTACTCCTGGTGGTGCTCGGGGACCATATAGGATGATGGTGATTGATTGAACCCGGGTCAGCGGCATGCAAGGTGCAAGGAAAATGCCTATCGCTCCGGCGCCCTCCTTTCCTACATGTTCCCTCCCGTCTCCTTCCCTTTCTTCTCTCCTCTTTCCTCACTGTATCACTGTATCATTGTCTTCAGTTCATCTTCGATTTGCTTGAGCTGGCACCAGTAACATCTCCATATGACCTGTCTCATGCAGGTAGAGCCCAAGGAAACCTGCTTGCTCCAGGAACATAAAGAGCCTCAAACCATTCCATCAGGTCATGGGAATGAGGTCTATAATTGTTACTGGTATCTGGCATATTAAATACGACACGGGTAGCTTGCCAGGCTCTGCCGTGTGGGTAGCATACTCTTGTAGTCATCTCAAAATCCAGCATTTATTGATGAACCGTGCGGCCACTTGTGGCCACGTGAGCTGGGCTGTGATAGGCTGGTCTGCTGAGTGGAGTTCTGAAGAGGAGGAAGTCCAGTGTGGAAAATGGAGGTCCTCATGGAGTGGGGGGGGGGGGTCGTCTGGCTTGTTGTGAGGCTCTGTTGGGGTGGCAGGCCAGTGCTAGAACCCGCCATCCCTCCTGGGCACCTCATGATTGGCTGGGCACAGTGAGAGACAGTAGCAGCTCTGCCCCATGTCTTTCCTCACTCTTGCTTTATCCTTTCCTCTTCCCTCCCCTTCCCTTCACTTCCTTCCCTTACTGTCCTTACTCTTCCTCTATTCCTTCATCTTCACAGAGAGCTCCGTTCATGTTTCTCTTGGTTATTTCCATATCTCTCCATCCTTAAGTACCAGTGACTTGGCTTCTTCTTCCTTCAGTCTTTTCATAATCTTTATGACACAAAAACTACATTTGCTATCAAGCCATTTGAATTCCTTGAACCCTATAACACAATCCTAATCTGTATCAAAATGTACCTGTACATTTCCTTACTATTTTTCTCTCCATCTGTTGGCTCATTGCATTTTCTCTCTTTGCTTTGGATGGGGACAATTTTTATAAGTAAGGAAGAGTTCTGCAGAACTTGTCTATCCTGTTGGGCCAGACTAGTCAATAATAGGACTGAGGATGAGAGATTGATCAGCCGCATCCGTGCTGAAACACCCTAGTGTCACCCTGGCCTCCTCTAGTGGTCTCCTGATGGGGAAGTCAGTCCCTGAATCTAATTTGGGCACCTGGCATGAAAAAAACATATTCTTTTCATGGGCAAAATATTCAACTCATTTTTTTTCATGTCACATTACTTCATTATTGATGTTACTCATTCTATAAAGTTCAACATAGATTTCTCCAGTTTTTCCATTTAATGTCTCTAAACAAAATACTTTGAGGGAAGTACCATTTTCTGTCAAATTTTAAAGTTGAAAAAACTGTTAGTTGCATTGAAATATAATATACACTATAACTCCAAACCTATGAAAAGGTTAAACTTTAGCTAGTATTTCTAGTCATTATGTATATAGACTTTGTAACGGTCAGGTTGAATAATTGATTGAATAACAAAGTGTAAGTTTTATATATGCATATATATATAGAATTGCCCATTTTATAAATAACTGCTCCATATTATATACTATAATATATACATTATATATAATTATATGTTATATATACATATATAACTACCTATGGTGCCTGTGGGTAACATCTGTTGCCCTAGATTGGAAATGTTTTGACAACAAATATAAACTTAGAGTGACTGATGTGACATAATAAGATCACTTACAAATTTATATGGGTGGAACAAATAATATTAACTCCTGAGGCAATATTGATTAGGTATTACAAAGTTACATAAAAATCTACCATATATTTCTTAATCATTAATGTATTTTTTGGATAAGGTAGTTATCTAAATCATGGCTTAGTGATCTATAATTAAGAACATAGATTTCCAGCATATGAAGAAAAAATTTGTGCTTAGTTTTTAATAAGCGTTTTCCTATTAAATATTGGAGAAAGTAGTGTATTTACTTTAGGAGTTATTTGAAAGTGCACCAAATGAACTTTTTAGGTTTTATCCTTATATCCAAAATACAATCGGTTACTGATTAAATTATTTCTGGTTAACTTTTTAAAAATTAAATTTCACTGATTTACCATTGCTTAACAATGTGAAACAAAATTTTATAATACATCCTTACAACTCCTATGTCTATCTAATTACCTTCTACCATATTTTAGTACTATCACATTTTCAAAGTCACCCCCTTTTGTGCTTACTTCACAAACACACACTTTGACACTTTCTCTCTGCTAACCATGTTTTTCCATAGAGGCTAAGACTTATTTTAGTAATATTTCAAGTCTGTTGACTTTGTTTATTTATATCCCACGTAGTAGTGAAACCATCTGGTAATTATTTTCACCCGCTGGTGAAATATTATGGTAGTTGTCTTTATTGATTGTTTTTGCTTTTTGAGTCACACCCAACAATGCTCAGGGGTTACTCCTGGCTCTGCACTCAGGAATTACTCCTGGCGGTGCTTGGGGGGACCAAGCCAGGGATCGAACCCACGTCGGCCACATGCAAGGCAGATGCCCTACCCACTGTGCTATCGCTCCAGCCCTGGGAGTTGTCTTCAAATTCCTCTCATTCTCCTAGCAAAATCACCTCTGGTTCCAGGTACAGGGTGGCATAAAGATTTCATAACTGAGTATGCTACTGAGTACATATAAGGCAAAATAAAATATTATGAAACACATAAAAGAAGATACAGGTGATACAATCCTAAAAGTATTTGTGTAGTCTTGAGCAAATAGACCAAGATGTACTTGTAGTCTTAGTTCAAATGTTCAGACAAAATCAAAACAAGGTAAATAGAGCAAATATGAAATTTAAATAGTTTTATGCAGCAGAAGCCTCAACTACAAAAGCTAAAGACAAATAATTGAGAGGAGATGTTTTCTACAGAAAATATCTGACATGCGGTTGAAATCTGGATTATACAAAGAAATGACAAAATTCAATAATTAAAAAGAAATTCAAATAGGCTCTTCTTCAGTAAATCATATAGGTGATTCACAACTATATGAAATCATGCTCAGCTTTACTTCGCAGGAATATGTACTCATACCACAATGAGAATAGTACAAATGCATGAGTATGGTCTATGGAAAAATACCATTTATTGCACACGTAAGAAAAGGTCAAAGAGAAAAAATAAGCTTGTTGTACAAAGTACTCTGATAGACTATTGTGGAGCTTTATTTTGGTGTATCCTGTATGGAAAAAAATAAGGAGATTCCTTAGATAACTAATAGAGGAAATATCACATAATTCAAAACATTAATATTAGGCATAGTATATGGAAATTTGCACTCCCATGTTCATAGCAGCTTGATATATAACTGCCCAATTATGACATATAATTCCCATGTTCATAGCATCATGACATATAATTGACAAATTATGACATCAGTTTATAAGAATTTTTAAAGTTCAAACTATGACTAAAGTCATTAGCCTGGGTTAGAGATATAGTAGTGGGTAGGGTGCTTCCCTTGCATGTGGTTGACCTCGGTTCAATGCATGGTCCTCTAAACACCAGGAGGAGTGATTCATGATAATTCAGGATGAAGTGCTGAATTCCACCAACCGTGGCAAAAAAAAAAAAAAAACCAACTCCAAAAATAAGGCATTAGCCTTAATTTCTCTTTCTCATTGCGGCTTCATTACTTCCAGAGTAATCTTTTCCAAACTGAGGGAAACTATCTTTTTAGTAAGGAGATTTTTGTGTTTTCATAATAGATCATTTTAATTCATATTCATTAAGTTAAATTGAGGGAATTTAATTATATGTTCTATATTATATTCTAATATCCTAATCAAAGGCTTTCGAGAAATTCCTAGAAGTTACTCAAAGTAATACCTTAAGATGAAGAGCAGTAAATAATACAACTCTATGGACTTGACCAACAAATGGCAGTTTATGAGCTTGAGAAGTGCGAGAATTTCTACTCCTGTCTATGCATGAGTACCTTGGTAAAGTTTACTACAGGCTATAGGAAAACAGGAGAATTGAAAATACTGAAAATCTATGCAAGAGAAAATTATAGTTGTTCTTTTGTCTACCTCTATATTTTCCTTGGTAGAATTTTTGAGCTATGTCTGATTCTGCAAGTGTAATGATGTTTCTAAGAAATGTAAGCTTTTGCAACCAAGATACAATCACTTATAAGTTATATGTCTCATTTGTCATAGTACTCTCCAGAGAGAAGTATTTGGTGAGATGGCTATTTGTGTGCCAAGACCCTAGAATTCTCCTCCAAAGTTATCTTTGGGAATTTTAAGGAATTAATGGACTATAAAAGTTAATGATAAAGGGGCTGGAGTGATAGCCCAGCTGGTAGGGCATTTGCCTTGCACGCGGCCGGCCTGTGCCTGCCCGGGTTCGATCCCTGGCATCCCATATGGTCCCCTGAGGACCGCCAGGAGGAGTAATTCCTGAGTGCAGAGCCAGGAGTAACCCCTGAGCAATGCCGGGTGTGACCCAAAAAGCAAAAAAACAAAAAGCAAAAAAAAAAAAATAGTTAATGATAAAAAGTTGGAGGGATTTAGAATAATTGAAAACATATTTGGGCGCACATGAATCCTTTTGATGCTGGTTTGTGAGGAGAAATGGAAGTTTGATGCAAAGATCCTAAGTAATGAGGGAAGAAGGTTTTACTCTATTAGTGGCTATGACAGTGGCTTGCAGGCTAACTAAAATTTTGTTTCACAGTGACTTCTCTTAAAAATAAAGGTAAGTTGTTTGGAATGTGATTTAAATGTGCTCTTTGATTTGGGGGAAATAAAGGATATTATTCCAAATTATTATCATATTGGAGAAGAGGTATGGAAATGTGAGAATTTTGTTAGTAGAGACTTAATATATCAATAACATTATTCACAGTAACTTATTGTTTATCTTTAATCTTCAGTTTTATGGTACCATAATGAACGATATCCTGGAACTCTAAAATGAGAAAACACTATGATATAATGATTTATAATGATTAGCCAATAACCTTAAATAATCTTAAAATGAAATCGAAATTTCTATGAATATATTTAAAAAGAAAATATAACATAAATGTCTATAACTATTTGAATAGAATAGATATTATATGATGTAATGTGCTCTTAGTATACAGTAACCAAGTAATGAATACACTACTGCTAATTCAACAACAGTAATGATTTTTGAAGAACATATTCAATTAAATTTCTCTAAAACTTACTTATATTTTAGTAACATGACTTTATTAGTGTTTTAAATTTTGCTTATCAGCTGATAGGACAGCATATGCATATATGCTTATACTCATTGACTGATGTCTAAAGTATAAATTGGGTGAGAGGCAATCAAACAATGCTAATTCACCGACTATTCTTGGTGACATTCAGTCAACTGAGCTTGGATGGTTCAATGACTGTGTCTAGTAGTTAAGATTAGTCCCAATGTTTCCCCTGGGGTGGGAGGGGGCACTAGATCCACACAGAGGTGCTTTGGGTTCTCCAGGAATATATCAAGGTAATTTCTGAGGATATATAAGGAGTTGTACTCCAGTTAGTGTTCTTGATTTTGAAAATTTAAGTTTGATATTCATGAAAATAAATAACATCTTGTATTATGATACTTTCTGCTTATAATAGTTTTCAAATTGATCAAAACACCTACTTTACGAACATAAACTAAAAGCCAGGTAATTAGTTTACATAGATATTAACCTATTTCATAAATAGTTACTCATTTTTAAATATCGCATTAACTATTAAATAAATATGAATAAATGTAGTAATAACACTAACAATGATTCAATGAATACCTGTATTCATGTGTCTCAATATTCTCTCTATATTTATGGTCTGAATATAAGTATTACTTTCAAATTACTACGGAGTTCTCTGAGTTCTTCCATGTTCTCATCAGTCTCTAGATTTAATAAATTATCTTCAAATCAATGTAATCCATATTTTAAATGATTTACAAAGTATTTAGTCCTTAAATTATATCTATTTTTAATTTTATAAAAATATGCATATGAATATTCATATACAGCAATTAAAACAGCTGTACACTTTTGTAATTTGCTTTCTTTGGGCACTGCTTGATATTTAACTCTTGTTAGATTTGTTCGTGTTGTATGTAGCTACAATTCATTAATTTTTATTATTTTGTAGCACTAGTAGTCAGGTTTATTGGTCTCAGAGCTCCTTTGCATTCTGCAGAATTCTTGAGACCTTGGGTATTTAGTTTTGTGAATTATATATATCAACATTTGCTATATTAGCAATTAAATATAAGGTCTTAAAAATGTTTAATTTTAAATAACATTACCTAAATAGATGTAAGCAGGTAAAATTCTCTAAATATAAATTATTTGCCAGTAAAAACGTTAATGAGAACAAGAGCATTGATGTGCTATTTTGAAACTCTAGATATTATTTTTAATGATAAGTAATCTTCTGCAGAGATTTTAAGACCTTTAATAGAATGAAAATATCACTTATATTTAAAGTTTTCCTGGACAATTTTTATATATTAAAACTGTTTTGAAGAAATTTTATATAGCCCCTTAAATATTGCTATCCATTTTATTCTCAGCTTATTAACTATCTAAATTAAAATATAATGGATCATTTAAATTACTTTCTGTATTTTAATCTATACATCATGGTCTCTAAACATTTTTTAAAATCAACATAGTCTATCAGAACTTTCATTTAATTTTTCTCTTCTCAGCTGAAATAACTTTGCTCACAAATCTGTATTTTAACATTTATTGCATATTTAATTTAAATGCTTTATATATATTCTCTAATGTAATTTTATGCTGTTGAATCTTAATTTCCTATTCTGTTCTTTCAACATTTATGTGCATGTATGTCTTCTTACTTATATTTGAAATTCAGTGACAAATTATATTTGAAACTGATTCTTTTAAAAACGGTTTTCTAGTTTTTATTTTTTCATTTTGGGACAATACACTATGTATTCAGGCTGTGTAGGCTGTGTACTCAGGGAGCACTCTTGGTAAGGCTCAACGGACTGCATTAGTTGCTGAGGATCAAACCTAGGTTGGCGGGTGCAAAGCAACTACCCTGCCCACTATCCTATTTCTTTGGACCTCCCCTGATTTTCTTATACTTTTTTCTTAATTGATGTGTTATTTTCATTTTAATTCACTTCAAATTTATTCAAATTTGAGATTGCATGGTGTCCAGCTGCGTCAGCAGGTGGCAGACAGGAGACAGGCTTGTCTACAACCTAGGGCTCTGCCCTGTGGCCCCTAGAAGGTTGGTGGTCTGACAGAAAAGATTAGTCCCCCTGGGATGAACCCAGAGCCACAGTAGAGCCTGGCAAGTTACCCATGGTGTATTCGATATGCCAAAATCAGTAACAACAATGTGCCTCATTCCCAACGAATAGAGATGTTACTGGCACCCGTTCCAGCAAATCAATGAACAACAGGAAGACAAGTGACAAGACAAGTGACAAGTGAGATTGCATACCAGATGAGTGATAATTGCATTGCTTTATATTTTTACACTTTACAAAATTTACTTTGGTCTTTGTAGATATTCTAATTGCTTGAAATCTCAACAATTGTCAAAATTTACAATATTGCACCCGTACTTGTAATGTTCTATGCATTCTATTTAATTCATACCAAACTTCAAATTTTACACATTGGTTTGCATTTGCTTCCTAAACACAGAAGATAAATCCATTAAAGTATATTATCCACCACACTATGGAAATAAGGTCAGTATTTTACTTTTCCAATGACAATTTTAATTTTTATAATTCATTTTAATGAGCAATGCTTTATAAAAGAAATTAATTTTTGTTATAATGTCCTTCACAATGGAAGCATTAGAACTAGAGAGATAGTATAATGGATAATGTGCTTGCCTTGCACACTACTGGCCAAGGAATGTATACAATATGGTTCTCTTCTCTAAGCCACTCCAGGTTGAACCCTGAGCAAAGAGCAAGGAGTAAGCCCTTAGCAGGACCAGCTAGGGTTCCAAGACAAAATCAATCAATAAATTTTTTTGTCTCACCCAGCAATAATTAGGGCTTGCTCCTGGTTCTACACTCAGGATTTACTCCTGGCAGTGCTCAGGGACTATATGGGATGCCTGGGAATCAAACCGGGTTGGCCGCATGCAAGACATACACCATACCTGCTGTGCTATTGCTCCAACCCCAAATAAAATATTTTTAAAAAGTGGAAGCTTTAGGGGCTGAAGCGATAGCACAGGGGTAGGGTGTTTGCCTTGCATGCGACCGACCCGGTTCGATCCCCGGCATCCCATATGATCCCCTGAGCACCGCCAGGAGTAATTCCTGAGCACGGAGCCAGGAATAACCCCTGAGCATTGCCGGGTGTGAAGCAAAAAAAAAAACTTTAAAAAAGTGGAAGCTTTAACTTTATTAATAGTGCTCAGAATATTTCATTGTCTCCCAATTTCTCCATATCTATTAATTAATACTAATAGTGATTTTATATACCTTTAAGAGAAATGTTAATTTTCATTCTATATAAATTCTAGGGATACTGAAAGAAGGTACATATTTAATTTAATTTGTTTTTTTTGGTTATATCTGGCAAAACTCAGGGTATATTCCTTGTTCTGAATTCATAAATTACTCCCTGGCCATGCACAGGACCATATGAATGCTGCGGATTGAACTGGGTCAGCCAAGTGCAAGACAAATACCCTACCCAGTGCACTATCCTCTGGCCCTTGCACAAATCTAATAAATTAGTAATTATGATGTTATTACCAATAAACTAACAACAATAATAAATAAGTTAATGTATCTTACACTTATTCCAAAAAATAAACTGTTACATATTCACTTGTATCACTTGTCTTCCTGTTTTACATCGATTTACTCGAGCATCGCCATTTATGTCTGTCATGTGCTGCTAGTATTGCCCAAAGTCTCTACTTTCTCCAGGAACATGAAGAGCCTCAAACCATTCATTTAGGTATTCTTATTTCAGCCGTGGGAGGTTATAGGACTTCAGGAATTTATCCATTTCTTCTAGATTCTCATGTTTCACGGCATACAGGCTCTCAAAGTAATCTCTGATGATCTTTTGGATTTCTGTGGTTTCTGTTGTGATGTCACCCTTTTTATTTCTGATTCTGTTTATTTGGATTCTCTCTTTCCTGTCCTTACAAGTCTTGCCAATGGCTTGTCAATCTTGTTTAATTTTTTAAAAAAAAAAACAGCTCTTGGTTTCATTAATCTTTTGGATTTTTTTTTTGGTTTCCAACTCATTGATTTCTTCTCTAAGTTTTATTATGTCCTTTTTTTCTGCCTGGGTTGGGCTCCTTTTGTTGGTCTTTTATAATGTCTTCAGCTGTGTAGTCAGGTTATTTATGTGGGCCCTTTCTTGTTTCCTGATGTATGCTTGCAGAGCTATAAACTTCACTCTTAACACGGCTTTAGCCGTGTCCCACAAGTTCTTATAGTTGGTGTCTTCATTTTCATTTGTTTCCAGAAATCTTTGGATTTCCTGTTTGATTTCTTCTATGACCCATTTGTTGTTCAGGAGTGAGCTGTTCAGTTTCCAGGTGTTTGGTTTGACTCCCTGTTTCTGTGTACGGTTAACTTCCATTTTCAGTGCATCATGGTCTGAAAAGATAGCTGACACAATTTCTATCTTTTTTAATTTTATTGAGGTATGCTTTGTGGCTCAGCATGTGGTCTATCTTGGAGAATGTTCCATGTGCACTAGAGAAAAATGTGTATTCAGCTTTTTTGGCATGAAAAGCAATGTATATATATATATATATATATATATACACTAGCTCTCTTTCTTCCATTTCTTCCTTGAGGGCCAATATTTCCTTGGTGAGTTTCAGTCTTGTTGATCTATCCATCATTGATAGAGCAGTGTTGAAGTCTCCAACTATAATTGTGCTACTGTTAATGTCTTATTTGAGGTCTCTTAGCAGTTGTTTTATATATTTTGCTGGCCCCTTGTTGGGTGCATATATGTTTAGTAGTGTAATTTCTTCCTGGTGTACATCACTTGATCACTTGAATCCCGTTATTCATCGATTTGCTCGAGCGGGCGCCAGTAACATTTCCATTGGACCCTATCACGTGCCAATGTAGCCCAATGGCATCTGGTTGATTCAGGAATATGAAGAGCCTCAAACCGTTCCTTCAGGGTCTTAACAAGGAAGTCTAACCATCTTGTAGGTGGGCTGCCACATGATCTTTTGACATCCCGTGGGATCCAGTCGGTAACGGCTCTAGTCCAGCGGTCATCTCCAAATCGCATTACATGTCCAGCCCATCTGATTTTCGATGCCTTGGCAAACGAGACAGCATCCCTGATTCTGGAATAGCGACGGAGGTCAGAACTCCGGATTCCTTCTCTCACTTGAGTGAGACGTGATATTCCAAGCATAGCTCTTTCGATGCCTCTCTGGGAGACCTGAATAGCATTCTCATCCTGCTTTTCGTAGGGCCCAGGTCTCTGAGGCGTATGTTAATGCAGGGAGAACGGTGGAGTCGAAGAGATGTGCCCGGAGCCGGAGGTTCTTTGTCCTTTTAGCTATTTCTTCGATGACTTTGAAGGCATTCCATGCCGCTCTCTTCCTCCTGCGCAGCTCAGGTTTTAGGTCGTTCATCATGTTAACTTCTCGACCTAAGTACACATAACTGCTGCATTCAGAGATGTTTGTTCCATTGAGAGTGAATGGGGCCTCTGGAACTAGTTCATTTCTCATGAACATAGTTTTCTTCAGATTCAGCTGTAGACCTACCTTTCCACATTCTCGGTCAAAGTCAGCCAGCATTTGTGCCGCTTGGCTAATGTTTGGTGTTATTAGAACGATGTCATCAGCGAAGTGGAGGTGGTGTAGTTGCCGACCTTCTATCTTCACTCCCATTCCTTCCCATTCTAATTGTCTCATGATGTTCTCAAGGGTGGCACTGAAGAGTTTTGGTGAGATGGTATCACCCTGTCGAACCCCTCTTTTGACATCAATGATCACTTCTTTGTAGAATGGTGAGATCCTGGTGGTGAATCCGTAATACAGCTCACGAAGGATCTTGATGTATTGGGTTTGAACACCCTGTTTGAATAGGGCTTCGATGACTGCTTCAGTCTCCACAGAATCAAAGGCTTTCTGTAAATCAATGAACGTGAGACAGAGTGGCATCTTGTACTCCCTACAAACCTGAATGAGCTTGGTTACTGTGTGGATATGGTCGATTGTGCTGAATCCTTTCCAGAAACCTGCTTGCTCGCATGGTTGACCTTCATCTAGTGTTCTGCTAATCCTGTTCTGGATGACTCGTGTAAACAGCTTGTAGATGACAGACAACAGGCAGATGGGGCAATAGTTGCCGATGTCATGAATGTCTCCCTTCTTGAACAGTAGAACTGTCCTGCTGGTTTTCCATTGGGAGGGCACCTTGCATTCGGACAGGTAGCGTGTGAAGAGCCGAGCTAGTGTATTGATGAGTACCGACGGCAGATTCTTCACATTTCGGGTCTGACTTTGTCTGGGCCTGGTGCTGTTCCCTTCTTTACCGATGAGATGGCATGTCGGATTTCAGAAGGGAGAACGTTGGGAATGACATATCCATCCTGTGCAATTTGGTATGTGGGCAGGTGGATGTGGCTATCAAAGAGATTTGAGTAGAAGTCCTGGATAATCTTCTCCATTGCCTTTCTGGAAGATGTGATAGATCCATCAGGGCGTCGGAGGGCAGTCATCTTGGTCTTATAGTTGGCGAAGGACAGGCGGGCAGTGCGAATACTTTTCCCGGCTTCTGCTGCATCTTCTAGTATTTCTGCTCTTCTGTCTTTGAGGTCTGCTTTTATCGCTTCTCTGCACTGTTTAGCAAGCTTGGACGTTAGCATTAGGTCTCCTGAGGCTCGTGCCTTCCCACGTTGGCGAATGAGCTCAAGAGTTTCTGAAGACAAGCGTCCCTTTTGTGTCTTTCTCTCGGCATTCTTCGCACAATCATGGAGGTGCTGAACCAGTCGGTTGTATTCTTCATCGATGTCATCAATGATGGTATCTTCCCATGTTGCCGCAATGGTGCCAAAGAGTGCCCAGTTGGTGGTCGTTCTGGGAGTTCTCTTCTTAAACTTTGCAGCCTTTTCTCCCCGTTGTGGGAAGTAGAATTTTGCACGAAGGAGACGGTGGTCCGATCCTGTGTGGAATTTGGGGGACGACAGCAACATCGGTCAGACAAAACCATCGATTGAAGATGATGTGGTCAATTTCATTGTGGAACTGTCCGCCAGGAGATTCCCATGTCCAACGTTTCACTTCAGCTTTCTGAAACTGTGAGTTCCCATGAATAGTCTTGGTGGACATGATGAACTCAGATAGTCTCTCACCTTGTTTGTTCCATTCTAGGCCATGGGTCCCGATGTGGAGTTCTTCAGCTGATCTTCTCGGTCCTATCTTGGCATTAAAATCACCGACTATGATCTTGTAGAAGGTGTGATCTTTTTTATAGAACTCCTCCAATTCCATGTAGAATTTCTCAATTTCATCTTCTTTGTATGTGGATGTTGGTGCGTAGACAATGAAGATAGAAATTGCTGGCAGTGGGCCACATCTCCTCAAGTGTAATCGTCCTATTCGGTTTGTTAGGCATTCAAATGAATCAATGTTGACAGCCATGTTCGTGTTGACAAGGACACCAACGCCACCGACGCCTCTTTCATCACACGTTCCAAGGAACAATTCTTCTCCGGTGTCAAATACTGCATGATGCGACTGACGCCTCCTCGTCTCAGTCAGACCAATGATGTCGTACTTGATCTTTCTTGCTTGCAGCATCAGATCCTCAATATATGCTTCCGTTGCCAGTGTACGTGCATTGAAAGTACAGACAGTCATTTTAGTCCTTCTTCGTTTTGACAGCCTAGGACAGCCTTGAAATTTTATCAGGCACTGCTTGTTTGCCTTTCTTACTGCTGCCGTATTAAGGGCTCTTTCGGGGTCAGGAAAATAAACATTTTTGTTACTGGATTTGGCATATTGAACACGCATCCGACAGCTTGCCAGGCTCTGCCATTCGGGCACTATATTCTCATTACTTTGTGGGACTCTCTCAGAGGGGTGGGTAGAATATTTGTGGTAGTTTGGAGGGTGAGTCACGCGGCCGCGCAGCAGCCGCGCAACGGGAAAGCTGGTTTCTCCTCTGCCGGGTGTACCTCTGTCTTAGGCTCAAGCATTTCTGGGTTTGAAATACTCTCCTCTGAAGGGCGGGTCTCTGCAGGGCGGGTCCTTGTAGGCTGGGTTTCTGACAAGCTGGGCTGGAGACTGGATTAATCTGTGGGCTGGAGACTGGATTAATATGCTGTGGGGAGATCTTACCAGCTGCAGAGTGTGGATTGTGACACAGATCGCTGCCAGCAAGGTGTGGGGGGGTTTCTCTGGGCTCCTCCGAGGCTCCATCGGGATGGTGTACATACCCCTTAAGTAATAAGAAATGGCCTTCATTGTCCCTAGCCTATCACCACTGAGTAGATAGAAACAGTAATTAAAAGTCTGCCCAAACACAAAATCCCAGGTCCAGACGGATTCACAAGGGAACTCTACCAAACCTTTAAGAAGGACCTACTGCCAGTCCTTTTCAAGCTCTTCCAGGAAATAGAAGAAACAGAAACACTCCCAAACAGCTTCTATGAGGTACATATCACCCTGATACCCAAAGCAGGGAGAGACAACACAAAGAAAGAAAACTACAGACCAATATCCCTGATGAACACGGATGCTAAGATCTTCAACAGAATACTAGCAAACAGAATCCAAAGACTCATCAATAAGATTATACATCATGACCAAGTAGGATTCATCCTGGGAATGCAAGGATGGTTCAACATTCACAAGTCAATCAACATAATACATCATATCAATAAAAGAAAAATAAAAACCATATGATCCTATCAATAGACGCAGAGAAAGCATTTGACAAGATCCAGCACCCATTCATGATTAAAACCCTCCAGAATATGGGAATTGAAGGGGCTTTCCTCAGGATAGTTACAGCCATCTACCAAAAGCCCAAGCAAGCATCATTCTCAATGGGGGAAAAGTTGAAAGCCTCCCCCTGAGATCAGGGACAAGACAAGGTTGCCCACTCTCACCTCTTTTATTCAATATAGTACTGGAAGTACTTGCCATAGCAATCAGAGAAGAAAAGGACATCAAGGGCATCCAGATAGGCAAGGAAGAAGTCAAGCTAACATTATTTGCAGATGACATGATATTATACCTAGAGAACCTTAAACTCTCTACCAAAAAACTCCTAGAAACAATAGATGCATATAGTAGAGTGGCAGGATACAAAATCAACACCCAAAAAGTCGGTGGCTTTCCTATATACAAATAAAGAAAGAGAAGAAAGGGATATTAAGGAAACAATTCCATTCACAATTGTGCCACAAAAATCAAATACCTAGGAATCAACCTACCCTACTGTGTAAAGGACCTGTATAAAGAAAACTACAAGACACTGCTCCAAGAGATAAAAGAGGACACAAGGAAATGGAAACATATTCCCTGCTCATGGATGTGGAGAATCAACATTGTCAAAATGGTAATACTCCCATAGACCTCTGTACAGATTCAATGCAGTCCCTATAAGGATACCCATGACATACTTCAATTAAATTGACAAAATACTCCTGAAATTTGTATGGAACAATAAACCCCCCAAGGATAGCTAAAGCAATCCTCGGGGAAAAAAGAAGATTGGAGGCATCACCATTCCCAACTTCAAATTGTACTACAAGGCAGTAGTAATTAAAACAGCATGGTATTGGAATAAAAACAGACCTGTGGACCTATGGAATAGAATTCAGTATCCTGACACCCAACCTCAAACACATGATGATTTAATCTTTGATAAAGGTGCAAAGAGTCTAAAATGGAGTAAGGAAAGCCTCTTCAACAAGTGGTGTTGGGAAAACTGGGCAGCGACATGTAAAAAAATGAATTTGGACCTGTGTCTAACACCATGCACAAAAATCAGATCAAAATGGATTAAAGATCTCAATATCAGACTTGAATCCATAAAGTACATTGAATAAAATATAGGAAAAACCCTCCACGACATTGAAGCTAAAGGCAGCCTCAAAGGTGAAACATCACTAACAAAGCAACTAGAAGAAAAGATAAACATATGGGACTACATGAAACTGAAAAGCTTCTGCACCTCAAAAGAAACAGTGACTACGATACAAAAGCAGTACACAGAATGGGAAAGAATATTCACCCAATACCGATCTGATAAGGGGTTAATATCCAGGATATATCAGGCACTGGTAGAACTTTACAAGAAGAAAACAAACAACCCCATCAAAAATGGGGAGAAGAAATGAACAGAAACTTCAGCAAGAAAGAAATTCGAATGGCCAAAAAACATATGAAAAAATGCTCATCATCACTAATCATCAGAGAGATGCAAATCAAAACAACAATAAGATACCACTTTACACCACAGAGACTGGCACATATTCAAAAGAGCAAGAACAACAAGTGCATGCGTGGATGTGGGGAAAAGGGGACACTAATCCATTGTTAGTGGGAATGCCGGCTGGTACAGCCTTTCTGGAAAACAATATGGACATTCCTCCAAAGACTAGAAATTGAACTCCCATTTGACCCAGCCATACCACTCCTGGGAATCTACTCTGGGAAACCAAAAATATGCGGCGGAAACACCATCCCTACCTTTATGTTCATAGCAGCATTATTCACAATAGCCAGAATCTGGAAGCAACCAGAGTGCCCTAGAATCAATGACTGGATAAAGAAGCTTTGGTACATCTACACAATGGAATACTATGCAGCTATTAGGAAAAATTAAGTTATAAAATTTGCCTATAAATGAATGGACATGGAGAAGATTATGTTGGAGCGAAATTAGCCAGAAGGAGAGAGACAGACACAGAATGACTGCATTTATCTGCATAACATAAATATATATGTACATATTAAGATACCAATATCCAAGGTCAAGTGAAACATTTATCAGGAGGTCTTGTCAAAGGTGGAAATTATCACAATCGTGGGGAGTCAGAGGCTAGGTAAGACAGAAAATAGAACAGGGTGCTAACAATTGTCGAGGGTACTAATGCCAACCTAGAACTGAGCATTAAATAGAGGCAAAAAGATACACATGACAACCCTTTAATGTATGTTCTGTAATCCATAGTGTGGACGGGAAGGAAAAGAGAAAGAGAGAGAAACGGAAAGAAATAAAGAACCTGCCATGGAGCAGGGCTGGGGAGGAGGGAGGGAACTGGGGACGTTGGTGGTGGGAGAGATGGGCACTGGTGGCGGGATGGGTGCTGGAACACTGTATGACTAAAACCCAAATATGAACTTTTTAATTGTATATCTTTGTAATTGTATCACTGTATCACTGTCTTCCCGTTCATCATCGATTTGTTCGAGCGGGGGACCCCAGTAACATCTCCATATGTCCTGTCTCATGCTAGTAGAGCCCAAGGCATCTGCTTGCTCCAGGAACATAAAGAGCCTCAATCCGTTCCAGATGAGGTCTAAAATTGTTACTGGTATTTGGCATATATATCAGATACAACACGGGTAGCTTGCCAGGCTCTGCCGTGCAGGTAGCATACTCTTGTAGGCATCTCTAAGTCCAGCATTTATTGATGAACCGCACGGCCACTTGCAGCTGCGCCGAACTGGGCGCTAATAGGCTGGTCTGCTGGGTGGAGGTCTGACGAGAGAAGAAGTCCGGATGTGGAAAATAGAAGAAAGAAGAAAAAAGAAACATTCGTTCAGGTCATGGGAAGGTCTATTATTGTTACTGTCTTTGGCATATTGAATAAGACACGGTAGTTTGTCAGGCTCTGCCAACTATTGCACATTATATTTTTATTTGTCTTAAGGGATCACTTAAATAAGTTTATTTTATATTTTAATTTCTTTGAGGCAACATGGCTTAAGTTGCTCTGTAACGTCACACATGAATAGTTAAGTAAATTGCAAGCCAGAATATTTATTTTCAAAGCCTATGATTTTTCCTATATGCAACTAATTCAATTAATTATTGTGTAAATTGAAAGTTTTAGTAAATAAAACTAGTTCTATATCATACATATATAAAATTCTAACTTAAATTTTCTTCTCTGTAATCAATTATTGTATTGAACTAAAACAAACTAAAATGTTTGTTCTAGTCCAACTTAGAATATTCTAGTGAGTGCTGCAGTTCTATTTTTTAGTCAATGTCTCTGATCAATTTAACAGAAAATTCATCTCCTCATTTTTATTCAAAATGTTTTTAAAAATTAATTTTGTACCATGCATTCTTAAATTTTTAATACTTGGTTTAACAGTAATCCAAGTTGTTAAATATTTTTCTTCTCTACATGACTATAGTCTCAGAAAGTTAAATTACATAACTTTGTTCAGTAAGCAAAAAATGAAAAAACAAGAAATCAGGCCTATTAATAGCAAATTCTAAGGTTCATTTCCCTTTCCTTTATAAGACTATATCTATAAAGACCCGCATATAATTATATGTTAATAGTGTCAAGGGAGATAAACATTAGTGCATGTAGTTATATATTTCTTTGTGCAGTCTCATTTACGCCAAACAACCTCTTATAAAATTTTGTATTTGTATACTTTGAAAACAAGGAATCTGAAGTCTAGAAATGTAGTATGAATTATTTAAGATATATGACTTATCTAGATCAATATACTTGTATCGCTTGTCTTCCTGTGGTTCATTGCTTTGCTTCAGCGGGCACCAGTAACGTCTCCATTCTTCCCTGTCGTGTACTAGTGTAGCCCAAGGGCATCTGCTCACTCCAGGAACATGAAGAGCCTCAAACCATTCCTTCAGGTCATGGGAATGAGGTCGATTATTATTATTACTGTTTTTGGCATATCGAATATGACACGGGTAGTTTGCCAGGCTCTCCTGTGCAGATGAGATACTCCGATAGTAGGTAGGCTCTCAGTCCTTGCATTTATAGATGAATCATCCAGCCACAAAGTGACTGTGCACTACGTGGAGTGCCAGTAGCAGCTCTGCCTCATGTATCTGTGTCTCTGGTTCACCACCGACAGCCCAGGAGCAGTTGGTGGTAAGGTACACTGGCCCTCTCAGATGGGGCAGAGGTAGGGAAAGGTACCCCAGCTCCATCTCCACAGAAGCCCAGTGACTTTAGCCACTGATACCAACATACCTGGGCTTGAAATAGGCTTCTCTCTATGGTGGGGTTCCGATGAGTTGGGCTTGAGATTGGCTTTTCTTTTGGGTGGAGCTCTGACAAGCTGTGTAGTCCAGACATTGAAAATGGCTGCCATCATGGTGCAGTGGTTTTTTGGCTTCTTCCAGTGCTCTCTTGGGATGGCGGGCCAGGGCCAGAACCTGCTCTCCCTCCAGATGTCTCATGATCAACCGAGCTACAGGGAAAGCCAGTAGTAACTCTACCCCGTTTATCTGTGTCTCTGGTTCATGGTGAACAGCCTGGGAGTAGTTGGTAGGAGGGTCCACTGGGCCTTCCGACAGGACAGAGATGAGGAAAAGGGACCCCGGCCCCATTTCCACAGAAGCCAGTGACTTTTGCCTGGTATTAATAAACAATACACATTTTTTGTAGCAGTGAGTGTGTCACACTCCTTTGTTCTCAGGACTTACTTCTGGCTCTGCATTGAGGGAAAGCCCCTGGGGGTTATGAGACCCATAGGGGCTGGGATCAAAGCATGCAAGACCAGCACCCCACATGCTGAACTAACTCTCCAGCTCCACATATGAACTATTTTAACACTGAGTTTCTGAAAGATAAATTAAGACAGAAGAGTAAAATTTTTTGCAGAATGAATATATTAGTGTTAACTGATAGGAGACAATTCCTGATTTATTTCCATTATTTTTTTTCTCTGTGTCTTCCTTTTTGTTTCATGCTATATTTATTTTTCCCTTTTCCTTCTCTCTTGTCCTCCATATTCATACGAATAGCATACTGTCTGCAACTGTCTGATTAAAGTCAGTGCTATATCCATGCTAATGTCAGTGAAGTTTGCAAAGGAGGAAATTAAATGGCAGACTCAGTTGCTCAAGGTCAAATTGTAATGCTTATTCAGATGAGTAGATACTAGAGATGCAAATGATGGCATTGGATTTTTTTCTGAGAATATTGCTGTGGTGCTATTAATGTGTGTTATTATGGAAATAAGTCATCGTGGGGATTACCTGTGCTTTGCATTCACTTTTAATTAGCTTACTGTTACCCAGAACTGTTGCCCAGAATAAATTATCTACTACTACTCTTTAAATCTTGCATTATGAAATAAATGTACCTTGATGAAATATCAATATACTTTCCCTTTCATCTTTTGAGATATATAAGCTATTTTAATCAATTATATTCTCTTAATTGCTTGCTAAAAACAAGAGTCTATTAAAAGAAAAAGCTTCTTTCACATGGGACTCTGGTTATTACTAAAATACCATCTCTGCTTTTGACAGTTTTTACAGGTAAAAAAGGCACAGAAGAGGGTATGAAAAACAAAAACTATGTTAGGCTAAAATTGTATTTAGACTGAAGTTAGTTTATAGGCAATTCAGTATATGCTAAGTACATATGTATGTGTGTGTGTATTTTATCTTATTTTAAGTTAATCTGGAAATATATTTCATTATAATATTCTTTAATGCCATACTTGTGCAAAATCCATGCTAATCTTCTCTTTATAGTTCCAGTTATAACATGCAAACTACCAAAATGAGAAGCTAACATATTACACAAACATACACACACACATATATGATACACACATATATGGGAACATAAACAATATGCTTTTAAGGATATGGGTCATATGTGTCTGTGCACAGTACTTACTCCTGACTCAGAAGATTAGGAGTGCCACCTGGAAGTGCTCTGGACACCATACTCAGAGGTAGTGATTACAAGTGAGGTCTGTAGCATGCAAGGCAAGTGTCTTAATCCCTATATATTTTATCTCTAGTCAGAAATAATATCTTTTGCATTGATTATATAATATTCATAAATATTTGTAAAATACTGAAAACTATCAATACAAGTGCTTAGTTAAATCTTTGTAATTTCATGTGATATAGTTTATAGAAAAAAAAGCAACCCTAATTTGAGTATCTTAACTAATCAAGAAAGAGAATAAACTGAAGGGTCTGTATAGGCTAAGATCAACTTTTGAAAGTTCTCTTACCAGAGGAAAATCTGAAGTGTTTTGTATAATAATGTGTGGGACAGGCCTACTAGGACTATTTCACAAATAAAAAACCTTTTTCATTATTACTTGATTTTTTAAAAAAGTAAATTAATATGAGTTTTTCCTCATTTTTAATGTATACATTTTTTCAAACAATCTGTGTCCCTGTATGGATTCAGATAGTCATAAATTTCTAAGCAAATTTTCCTATGCTTGAATTGTGATTAAAACATTTCCACTCTTCTGGCATGATATATTTCATTTACACGACACACCTTTGCAATAAAATATTTTGATTAACTATTAAACACTTTGCAGCTCAATTTCTTTTCAAAATTTTCTTTTGTTTTGTCTTTTTTTTGCTATTTTGTGTTCATTATAAAATGTAATGTTATTAATCTATAAATATCTGATTTATTTATATTACCACTAAAAAAAAGTCTTCAAGTCACTTTTTCAAATCACATATGGTAGCTTTATTAACAGTTCTCTATAAGTATTTTAATCTTTACATTGGCCAAAGGAAAATATTTTTAATATTTGATTACCATATATTATTGTATTCTAATTAAGTAAATATATATAATTAAAAATCCTAGTAATTATTTCATATATATAAACTAAATGTTGATGTCACAAAAATATTGGAAAAGAAAAACACGAATTGGAAAAGTCTCATATCACTGATGTTATGAGATATTAAACATGAAATGGAAAATCTCATATCACTGTAACTTAAAAGAACATCCATGTGTATTCAAATATCTATTCTTACAAATCTTTGTCTTGAACTGAAAATAGGACAAGCACTTCTCTTGCAAGTAAATGGTCAAGGTTTTACCCCCAGAATTCTGATAATGCACTGGGCTCTAGCAGGAGTTATTTCTGATTATAGGGGCAGAAGTAAACCCTAATAAGGAATGGCCCATTCTTGCTCCCCCCCACCAAATTATAAACAAACAAAAACTCTGTAACTTGTCTAAAATATATGTTCTTAAAGCAGGGAAAATTAATGTAACAGGCAATTTGTGTAAAGATAAAATATAACTGCAATTTGTAAGCTAAACCTTAGTAAGTGTGTGTAGCATTTTTCTTGCTTTAGGTTTATTGATATAATAAATAATTTCCTCATCTTTGCTGGAAAACAATATGGACATTCCTCCAAAGACTAGACATTGAGCTCCCATTTGACCCAGCCATACCACTCCTGGGAATATACCCTGGGAAGCCAAAAATACACAGCGGAAACACCATCCCTACGTTTATGTTCATAGCAGCAGTATTCACAATAGCCAGAATCTGGAAACAACCAGAGTGTCTGAGAATCGATGACTGGATAAAGAAACTTCAGTATATCTACACAATGGAATACTATGCAGCTGTTAGTAAAAATGAAGTTATGAAATTTGCCTATAAATGGGTGGACATGGAGAGGATCATATAGGAGTGAAATTAGCTAGAAGGAGAAAGACAGATATAGAATCGCTTCATTTATTTGCATCACAT
Organism: Cryptotis parvus; assembly: GCA_021461705.1. Taxonomy (NCBI): domain Eukaryota; kingdom Metazoa; phylum Chordata; class Mammalia; order Eulipotyphla; family Soricidae; genus Cryptotis; species Cryptotis parvus. Next base: position 23,122 of record JAJIBD010027624.1, on the reverse strand, counting down.
AAAATGTGTGGATATAAAGTAAAAGCTAAATATTTTGGGAATTTTAAAAAGAAAAGATAACATAGAACTGTCAAATGAACATCAGTTGCTAAATAAGATTTGTCTCTTTCTTTGATAACTTTAATTCCCAGAGTAGCATCATTTATTTAAAAGGAAAATACTTGACTTTCCAAGCAAGTTCACTTGATCACTTGATAAATTGACATCCCGTGATTCATCAATTTGCTCGAGCAGGTGCCAGTAATATTTCCATTGGATCCTATCACGTGCCAATGTAGCCCAATGCAATCTGGTTGATTCAGGAATATGAAGAGCCTCAAACCATTCCTTCAGGGTCTTGACAAAGAAGTGTGACCATCTTGTAGGTGGGCAGCCATGTAATCTTTTGACATCCCGTGGGATCCAGTCAGTAATGGCTCTAGTCCAGCCGTCGACTCCAAATCGCATTGCATGTCTAGCTCATCTGATTTTCGATGCCTTGGCAAAAAGAGACAGCATCCCTGATTCTGGAATAGCGACAGAGGTAGGAACTCCGGATTCCTTCTCTCTCACTTGAGTGAGGCATGATATTCCAAGCATAGCTCTTTCGATTCCTCTCTGGGAGACCCGAATAGCATTCTCATCCTGCTTTCTTAGAGCCCAGGTCTCTGAGGCGTATGATATTGCAGGGAGAATGGTGGAGTTGAAGAGATGTGCCCAGAGCCAGAGGTTCTTTGTCTTTTTTAGCTATTTCTTCAATGCTTTTTGAAGGCATTCCATGCCGCTCTCTTCCTCCTGCGCAGCTCAGGTTTTAGGTCGTTCATCATGTTGACTTCTCGACCTAGGTACACATAACTGCTGCATTCAGAGATGTTTGTTCCATTGAGAGTGAATGGGGCCTCTGGAACTAGCTCATTTTTCATGAAAATAGTTTCGCTGAGATTTAGCTGTAGGCCTATCTTTCCACATTCTTTGTCGAAGTCAGCCAGCATTTGTGCCGCTTGGCTAATGTTTGGTTTTATTAGAACGATGTCATCAGTGAAGCGGAGGTGGTGTAGTTGCCGACCATCTATCTTCACTCCCATTCCTTCCCATTCTAATTGTTGCATGATGCTCTCGAGGGTGGTGCTGAAGAGTTGATGATTTGGTATTACCCTGCCAAACCCCCTCTTTTGACATCGCAGATCACTTCTTTGCAGAATGGTGAGATCCTGGTGGTGAATCCGTAATACAGCTCATGAAGGATCTTGATGTATTAGGTTTGAACACCCTGTTTGGCTAGGGCTTCAATGACCGCTTCAGTCTCCACAGAATCAAAGGCTTTCTTTAAATCAATGATCGTTAGACAGAGTGGCATCCTGAACCCCCTACAAACATCAATGAACTTGGTTACTGTGTGAATATGGTCGACTGTGCTGAATCATTTTCAGAAGACAGCTTGCTCACATGGTTGCTCTTTATCCTAATGTTCTGCCAATCCTGTTCAGGATGACTAGAGTGAACAGCTTGTAGATGACAGACACAGGCAGATGGGGTGATAATTGCCAACATCCTGGCTGTCTTCTTGAACAGTAGAACTGACCTGCTGGTTTTCCAATTGGAGTGCATCTTGCATTCGGACAGGTAGCATGTGAAGAGACTAGCCAGTGTATTGATGAGTACTGAAGGCAGATTCTTCAGGTGTTAAGGTTTGATTTTGTCTCGGCCTGGTGATGTTCCCTTCTTTACCGACGAAATGGCATGTTCGATTTCAGAAGACAAATCGCTTTGGAATGACATATCCATCCTGTGGAATTTGGTATGTGGGCAGGTGGATGTGGCTATAAAAGACATTTGAGTAGAAGTCATGGATAATCTTCTCCATTGCCTTTCTGGAAGATGGGATAGATCCATCAGGGTGTCAGAGGGCAGTCATCTTGGTCTTATAGTTGGCGAAGGACAGGCTGGCGGTGCGAATGCTTTTCCCGGCTTCTGCTGCTTTTTCCAGTATTTCTGCTCTTCTCTCTTTGAGGTTTCCTTTATCGCTTTTCTGCACTGCTTTTAAGCTTGGATGATAGCATTTGGTCGCCTGAGGCTCACACCTTGCCACGTTGGTTGCTCCTAAGAGTATACTGCCCACATGGCAGAGCTTGGCAAATTGTACAATGAGTATTCAATATGCCAAAACCAGTAATAAAAATGTTCATCTTCCTGACCCTGAAAGAGCCCTTTCCAAGCAAGTTACTGATGGAAAATAGTAAATACATTTTTAGCTTAGATTAATACTTTACATAAACTACATATTTTCTTCCCAATATATTAACCTCGGTTGGCCATGTGCAAGGCATGCTCCCTACCCATTGTACTGCTGCAGCCCCTAGAAACACATAGCATTGCTTATTCATTTTTCTCTCCAGAATCACGATCACGACCTGCCCGTTGATCATCTATTTGCTAGAGCGAGCACCAGTAATATCTCCATATGTCCTGTCTCATGCCAGTAAAGCCAGGGGCATCGGCTTGCTACAGGAACATAAAGAGCCTCAAACCATTATATTAGGTCATGGGAATGACCTAATATAATTGTTACTGGAATTTGGCATATCAAATACAACATGAGAAGCTTGCCAGGCTTGCTGAGCGGGAGGCAAACTCTTTTAAACAACTCCAAATAAAGCATTTATTGATGAACCGCGCTGCCGCAGCAGCCGTGCGAGCCAGGCTGTGATGTGCTGGTCTGCTGGGTGGAGTTCTGACGAGAGGGAAGTCCAAATGTGGAAAATGGTGGCGCCTGTGGAGTGAGGGGGGGTGTGGTCTGGCTTGTTGTGAGGGCTCTGCTGAGGTGGTGGGCCAGGGCTAGAACCCGCCATGCCTCCCGACTGCCTCATGAATGGCTGTGCACAGGGAGAGCAAGGAACAGCTCTGCCCCATGTCTGAGAGTCTCTGGACCAGCATACCTGGGCCGGATTGAGGAAGAAACTGCTGCAGGGTGGGTGTCGATGATCCGGGCTGTGATGGGCTGGTCTGCTGGGTGGAGTTCTGATGAGAGGGAAGTCAAAATGTGGAAAATGGCGGCGCCCGTGGAGTGAGTGGGGCTGGTCTGGCTTGTTGTGAGGCTCTGCCGAGGTGGTGGGCCAGGGCTAGAACCCTCCATGCCTCCCGACTACCTCATGAACGGCTGTGCACAGGGAGAGCAAGGAACATCTCTGCCCCATGTCTGAGAGAATAGTACCATATTTTCTCCAGAATATTACCATAATTTCATATTGGTGCCAATATTTAAGTTAAAACAAATACCTTTAAAAATGCACTGTTCAAGTTCATTGTACTAGCTTTTCTTTTTTTATTGAATCAGACTCTTCTATTATGAATTATTTGTATATGATGAATTTTGAAACTTGAAAGTCACCTATGTTTATTATTCAGTTATAGAGGAAGTACTGACATTCGAAGTACAGGTTAAATTTGTCTCCAACAACCCTTTGAAATTTTATCATATTACATAGTACCTTTAAACTTGACATTCTTAGATTCTGGTAATAGATTCAAAATTGAACACAAATGAGTTTGCATCTTCCTGATAAAAAGGTAAGCTCCATTATAAATATTTGAGGGTCATTATAATTTCAAGTGAATTTTAACATTTAAAATAGTTTTTGTTCTTCAAATGAAAGCATTCCCCTAAGTGCTTTGCAATACAATTTATAATTAGCAAGATATGCAAACATCCGAAGTGTGCATTGATGAATGAATGAATACAAAATATATGGAATATATTCTAAAGGAATGTTACTCTTCCATAAGTAATATTAAAATAATGCCACATTAACAACATGAAAGAACTTGAAGGCATTATGATAAATAAGACAAAAGGACAAATGTCACACTATCATTTATGTGTATAATCTAAACAGAAAAAAATAAATGAAAGGTAAACAATACCAATAATGTATACAAAGAACAGAGTCATTTTAGCTAGAGAGGAAGGAGATGATGACCTTCAGTCCAACACTGTGAAAAGGAGTCTAGAAGTATCATCTTCCAAATCACATATATTTATATATTTGTGTCAAGGACAGATGACATGTAGCTATTAAAATTTTCATTAGAAAATAAAATTATAACCAATAATTTATAGATTATATAATTATAATAAAATAGACAGTGGCTCATCTTTGAAGTTTTGGCAGAAATTGTGAAGCTATTGGCTCTGAGTATGTTCATGGATGTTAACTAATTATAAGCAAGATGAAATGAAAATTCAAACTATAGACATCCTAAATCTAGATAAGAAACAAAGTGTCAGGAAAGTGGAGATATATTAGAAGGGTTTAGCATAGAAAGAAAGAGAAACCACATTGAAAAATCAAAATTCTAATCATTACTTCACACATGTTCCAAAAATCAAAATTGTGATTCACTTTGCTTTTGTCCCCAACTGGGCAATTCAGATACACAAATGTTTCTATTGACTTTTATCAGCTGTAACACTAAAGTTGCAGTAGTTTACGTGGAATGGTTTACAAACTCAACCCACTTCCTTGAAAATATGGATGATACTAAAACACAAAGGGCCTCCACAGAATATACAGTTATGTAATTAGTTCTTAAACCTGACACTAATGTAATATTCAACGTCAACTTTACCTCCACAAAGTTAATTAAAACTTTTAGTTGTTTGAACAAGAACTGAAAATTTCCATCTAGATAGTTAATTCTTTATCATAAATAAATATGCTATACATGTTATATATACATACTGCAGGTGTGGCTGCGGTGCCTGGCTACATCAGCAGGTGGTAGACAGGAGACAGGCTTGTCTACACCCAGGGCTCTGCCCCATAGGCCATGGATGGTTGATGTTCTGACATAAAAAAACTGGAGCCCCTGGGATGAACCCAGATCCAAGGCAAAGCCTGGTAAGCTACCTGTAGTGTATTCTATATGCCAACAATGGTAGCAATAATGGACCTTATTCTCAACGAATGGAGATGTTACTGGTGATTACTCAAGCAAATCGATGAAAAATGGGAAGACAAGTGATAATATGTACATAAATTTGTGTACATATTAGGCACATAGTATGCATGTATTATATATATGTAATATATTTACATCTTTATTCATAAATAATGTAGCAAGGGATCAAAACTCCTCCTACATAATTTCACAGTCTGTGTAAACATACTACCCTACGTATTGTTTATTGTAATTTTAGTAATGAATTTGTCTATTTTCTTCTTTTCCTTAGTTTTTGGATATCACTGTGATTTTCCACAACTGCTTCTAGACTTAAGGATTCTGATTTATATTCAAGAGAAGAGAAATGGTTATTAAGGATTACCTAGGGTTATGCAAATAATGGATCCTTATTTCAGGAAAATTATTTAATCTTATTAGCTGATATGCTAAATAGTAGAGTAGGAAATCCAATGTAGCACTAACTTGAAAAAATGTGTTCCTCCACTTATTTGCATGTGAATATATATATAAGATAGTGTTCCTTAGCTATTCTTAGATAAATTAAGGCATTATATTTTGTGATTTTTTCATATATAGGGATGAATTTACAAATTCATAATTTTGAGAGGAAGAATACATGGGTAGTTCTTTTTGTGTTAGCATAACTTATTTATTATTTCACTGTTCTGAAAAGAGACTGGGAAAAGCAATGTCCACCATGGTGGTATTTTCAGTGCTATCATTGTAAAATCTCTATTGAATGGCTATGATCAATAGTCCTAATGTTAATAAAGATAACATTATTTATTATTATTACTATTATTGCTAATTAAAATATAACTTGTAATTCTTTCTGCAAAACAAAGCAACATTAGAATATGAATTATTCATTACTTTATCCAGTTTTTGACTTTGGTACTTTTTGCCATAACAAATATATTAAAAATATAGATTGTTTGTTATGGTTCTTATCTTTATTTTTTTTTTTAGGGCTACAATTGACAATCTCAGGGATCAAGGGATCACTCCTAGTGCTCTGCTCAGGATTTACCCCTGGCGGTGCTCTGGGGACCATATGGGATGCTGAGGATCTAATTGGGTGTGCCACATGCAAGGCAAACACCCTCCCCACTGTACTATCGCCTTGGTCCAAGGCTGTGATGTGTCTGTCCACCATTTTAGTATTAGAAAAATGTTGGCCTGATGAAATGTCTCTGGAAGAATTCCATTCTCTTTTATTTATTTCCTTTTTCTTTATTTCTTTATTTCGTTATTCATTCATTCATTCTTTCATTCATTCATTCGTTTGTTTGTTTGTTTACTTTTGATCTGGAGAAGTATAGACATCATTGCTGAGTTTACCCCAGCAATGATGAAACCTGCAGGGATGCCATCCTGTGAGCTGATAATAGACAAAGGGGCTGAAGAAACAGCACAGTACATTAGGCACTTGCTTTGCATGAGTCTGATGGATTGTGCATCCCCAGCATCCAGAAGGGTACCTTGAGCACTGCCAGGAACAACAATTGAGCATTGTTGTGTGCAGCCTAATCATCATCCGTCCCCAAATAAAATGCCTGGGGGTAACATCCATTACCCTAGATTGAACCTGGGTGGATCAATCCAGTGTCATGCAAAATAAGTGCATACTGATTTAAATTGAATTATTGTTTCTGGGAAGATTCTTTATTACTAGTTCAATGTCCTTGCTTTTCATTGGTTGTTCATGTTTTCTCTTCCCTCACTAGGAAATCTTGGGACTGTGAAGTTTAAGAATTTGTCTATCTCACCAGGTATCCCAAATTAGTGCCATCAATTTACTCATAGTTTTCTCCTTTGATTATGAATTCTCTATCAAGTTTTCCCCTTTTATTTATTGGGTTGTCTTCCTCCCTGCATCCCTTCATTCTCTCCTCCCTTCCTCGCTTCCTCCATTCCTCCTTCATTCCCTCATTCTTTTGTTCCTTTTTTCCTTCTCTCCCTTCCTTCCTTCCTTCCTTCCTTCCTTCCTTCCTTCCTTCCTTCCTTCCTTCTTTCCTTTCTTCCTTCCTTCCTTCCTTCTTTCCTTCCTTCCTTCTTTCCTTCCTTCCTTCCTTCCTTCCTTCCTTCCTTCCTTCCTTCCTTCCTTCCTTCCTTCCTTCCTTCCTTCCTTCCTTCCTTCCTTCCTTCCTTCCTTCCTTCCTTCCTTCCTTCTTTTCTTCCTTCCTTCCTTCTTTCTCTAGCTTATCCTACAGTTTAATCTTCAGTAGCTAAGACCTGAAAACTATCCAAGAGCTCAATATTAGTTGTCAAATAAATGAGAAAAAAATTTTTTTCAAAGATAAAAATGTATATAGTGATATTTTATGAAACATATATACCTTATGCATGTAAAATAAAATACTTCATAAGTGCATCTGAAATTTTTCAAGCAACATGGAACAAGCTAAAGGAAACCATGCTAAGTGCAGTAAGTCAGAAGAATAAAGGTAAATAACAAATGATCTCACTCATATGTGAGAGCCTTTGAAGCAAGACAAGGAAACAGAAATTCAAACAAAAACAGACCCTTAGATTCCAACTGTAAAACTAAGGTTACCAGAGCGACAGAGAGATGGGTTGTTCAGTGAACTGAATTAGAGGAATATTGGCACTTCATGGTAGGTGGGGTGAAGTAGCACATTTTGAAGAGGTGTTAAATCTACTTCAAAATGTATCAAGGCTTATAAACTGTTAACTCTATGAAAAACAAAGAAGGCTTTCTTCTTTCAGCTTGTGTTCTCCTCTGAACTTACCTGTCTCTGCTGACTTGCTTACTCTCTCAAGTTTATGTTCTCTCTTGAATACTAATGCCTATATTTCTCCCAGCTCACCGTGAAGTAAATTTTGTTCAATAAAATCATCTTGCTTTGCAGATAAGCATATAAATAAAAATATTAATCCAGATTGTCTCTATGTATGATTCCTTTATACTGATTTAGAAAATTCCTGTGTCATTAAGTTACAGATATTAAATGACAGTGTCTTTTTGTTACCATTTCAAGGCATAATTATTGAGTCCTAATGATATGCTAGTCTTTTCCATTTGTGAGCTAAAATTTAGGTATAATGTCTGTTATATGTTATATAGTTTATCCCAATATGATAAACTGATTTGTGTCACCTCACAAAGATGTCTATATTTTTAAAAAATTCTTGCATTCAGTTTTATTTAAAAATTGATCTTGGTAGATACAATTAAATTAAGTATATCCATATGACATCATCTTGAATGATCCAGGGAAAGTTTAAATCCAGTGGCAAGTGAAAAATGGATGGTTGGTAGAGAGACACAGACAGAAAATGTAAGAGGAGATGAAATTGTGACAGAAATAGGTTATTTAGCTCTAAGCCAGATTTCTTCTGACGGACTAGTCATGGAAACTTTCGAGTAAGTTCAAAAAGGGCATATTCAGAGTGCTGATGGCACCATGATTTTGTACTATGGCCTTTATAACTATTACAAAATAATACTACTTTATTCCACCATGCTTTACATAAGTAGTTACATCAATTCAAAGAAATTAATAGGCACAAGGGGCACAATTTATGAATTTATAATGCTCAATTGAGTGAAAGGCAAACATATTTATGCAGATAATTGGGTAGGAAATAGCACAGTGAGGCAGGCAGTTCTCAAAAGCATGCTTTGAACCAGAGAACTTGAGTTCAGTGTCCTATTCTTCTAATTAAATGCTTTCTTAACAATGCTCCTACTTTTGTAATATGTTTTCTTTACATTTGTGTAATGAAACATAGCTGCTGAAGGTGTTATACTTACACGAGTTTACTGTTCCATAGCCCTTGTACTCATCTATTATTGGATGATCTTATTAATCAAACACAGAGAGTGACAAAGAATGTCTAAAGTATTACTTTATATTAGGTTTAAATGATTCTGTCTTTCAATTTAGACTTTCATAAGAGTGACAATGTAGTGTGAAATCAGATTTAGATTTAGGAAGCTCTCTAGTGTTCTCAATCTCTCACTCCTTCCTCTCTGTGATAGGTGCCTACAGGTCCTTTGTCCTTCCTATTTCAGGACTTAGTTTTTTCCCTCTAGTGAAAGTGCTTGCAAAGGATCACATTTCAACATGTGGCATAAGGAGAAAGATGGGGGAGAATCTAAGGGATTAAATCATGGCCAAGCTCATGCAAGGTGCGTGTCCTTTTACTGAGATTAATTCAGTTATATTCTATAATCAATATTTAAGTTGGTGTTGATTTTATTTTTTCCCAAAGACTGCAGGACTCGGGGCTTGCTCCTGGTTGTGTGCTCAGGGATCCCTCCTGGCAGTGCTCAGGACACAGTATGCAGTAGCGTGGAAGAATCCACAAGGACCAGATGCAAGGCAAGTGCCTTACCTACTGTACTATCACTCTAGCCCCCATCTACTTTGATTTATTAAAAGCATGCTTCAACAGAAGAAAAGTAAAATGTGATGAATAAAATAGGTTAGCGAGGTAAAATGGCTGAGTTTAAAATCAGTGCCCTTTATGAACACTTAAGGATCATTAAGGGTACTAATGGTCTAAATACAGACCATTAACTAAATAGAAATATCTTTTTTCTTTTCAAACAAATGAATTCAGAGTATAAAGAAGACTTACATAAATAATCTATTGTCTGAAGTAAAAACTGTCCCAATAGTAACAATTCTTAGCTATAGAAGGAAATTGTAAAATTTGAAAGTTATTTATTTAAAATCATTGCAGGGTATAATATCATGAAGAGTGTTTATTTTATACAGACCCTAGTTAAGGTACTATTTATTTTTTCTACAGACCCTAATTAGGGTTTTTTATTTTTCTTTTTTTCCTTTCTTTTTTATAGTGGGGGAAATCTCTCAAATGATATTCAAGAGGCCCGAAGGATGATCTGGTGATTCTCAGCAAATAGGCAGTGGAATTGAGATAACCAGAAAAAAGCAGAGGACTGAAAAGGTGCACTTTTAATTTAATTAAAATTTGATTATGTAGATTAGACTACGGACATCAGCAATTGATGGGTGTTGTTGGTAACATTATGGCCATAAATAACATCAACCTCTTAACTCTTCAAAACAAGTTTTTGTTTTGTATTGTCTGTTTTTCTCATTCTCCTAGTTTCATTTAAAGTATCTGTTTCACCCATCCATACATTGCTAGCTAAATAATTCTAAGGAAGTTGTACTAAACTACTGATCATTATGTATGTATATACCTGCAAACATGACACAATTCTGACAAATGTATAAAACAATGTAACTGTGTTGAATATAAATTAAGTTTTATCAAAAACTGTTAGTGTGGATTGCTATTATTAATTATAAAAGTAAATTATAGGGGACAGAGCGATAGTACAGCAGGGAGGGTGTTGGCCTTGCACACGGCTGACCCGGGTTCGATCCCCAGCATCCCATATGGTCCCCTCAGCACTACCAGGATTAACTCCTGAGTTCAGAGACAGGGGTAACACCTGAGCATCGCCAGCTATGACCCAAAAGGCAAAAATCAAAGTAATATCAAAATTTGAATATAGTATCTAATTAATTTAAACATTCTTTTTATAATTTAGGAAATATGGTTACTATAGTACTGAAGTTCATGGTATAGATGTACAAAGTTGCTCCAATCTCTTCATCAGAGTGTCTATGGCCCTCCCCTATCCACTGTCCCTATATCATGTCCAGCCTAATTAATAATTCTCTAAATTGTTTTGAATTTGCATGTAAGAATGTCTTCAATTTTCAGAGTCTACACATTCCTTAGACTTCTTTGATTCCTGTTAGTGACTTAATTATGTTCCCAAATATAATCAATAAGAACTCAGTTCTCAAAATAATGACTCAAACTAAGTCATTCTCAAATTCACTGAGTCATTCACTAAGTTCTCAAAATAAGAATTTGGTTCTAAAATCATAAAATACTCAGTTTTCAATTCCACACTCTTATTAGAGTGTGATAAAATGTTACTAAAATTTTTTAAGAAAGTGTGTTTTCATGCACAAAACTAATGAAAAATTATCTGTATCTGTAATAATAGAAAATATAAAAAAGTTTCTAAGGTTTAATAAATATTTCCATTTAAGAAGATAAAGAAGTGATAATTTAAGATAAAAAGTAAAGTAGAAAATCTGAAATATATAATATGAATATATATTTAATACAAAAATTGTGTATGTAAATTTACATATATATGTGGTTTGGGGGCCACACCTGATGATACTCAAGGGTTACTTCTGGCTCTGCAGTCAGGAATTACTCCTGGTGAGACTCAGAGAACTATATGGGATGTTGGGGATTGAAACCAGGAAACAGCCGTGTGCAAGGCAAGTGCCCTACTCACTGTACTATTGCTCCAGACCCTCAATATGTTACTTTTATAATTACTGGTTTTTGTAGTGCAAGGCAAGGCTAGAAAAATATACCATTTTGTTATTCACAGAGCATATTACCTAATGTACCTTCGCATTATGAAATTTTCTTTTTCCTTTTTTTGCTTTTTTTTTTTGGGGGTCACACCCGGCGATGCTCAGGGGTTTTCCTGACTCTGCACTCAGGAATTACTCCTGGCGGTGCTCGGGGACCATATGGGATGCCGAGATCGAACCCGGACCGGCCGTGTGCAAGGCAAACGCCCTACCCACTGGGCTATCGCTCCGGCCCCTGAAATTTTCTGACAGTTTAACAAATTACGTAAATAAGAAATGGCCTTGTTTGTATTTTGAGTCATTACATGACAGTTGTTCTGAAAACATGTAAAGTTAAAACCCCATGATTAAATAATTTAGGAAGACAGTGAGTAGATTTTTACATAATACTTATGCTATTGAAATTAATGCAGGACAGAACATAAAAAGTTAAATTTAAAATGAATGAATTTTAATTTTTTTTTGTTAGCAACAGGGGAAATGAGTCTCATTATTAATTTTACCTATAAGTAATGAAGGATTAACTCCTGAACATTTTATTGCCAGATCTTACATCCAAGGTAGAAATAAAACCACTGGGGTTACAATAAAATAAATTTTCAGAAAATAAACAATGACTATACTAAAGAGGCACCACACTGATAGAGAGAAAATATTGGCTCCTATACACTGACTAAGGACTAATGTCCAAGATAGATAAACAAGCATAAAATTCAACAACAAAAATCAGCACACAATGAAAAATGGAGAGTGAGATGAACAGATATTTCTTCAAAGAAGACTTATGATTATCAATCAGATTTTTAAAAATGTAGTTAATCAGCACTGGTTATTATGGAATGAAAATAAAAATTACAATGAGTCATTTGATTGATGACCCTCGTAGATAATCAGTACAGGGGACTCCTGATCTCTATTGATACCTTCATCAATTTCTATTTCAGCCTCCGCACAAAATAGTGTGGAGAAGTTTCATAAAACTGAAAAAGCACCTTTATGTGATGCAGACATTCCACTCTTTTATGTATACTCCAAGAACATGAAAATATAGATTGGAAAGTTCATTGCAGGTTATTTATAATAGCCAACACATGGAAAAATGGGAATGGTCAGTTCCAGAAGAGTGATAAAGGAATTGTGGAATATAGACAGAATACTATTCAATTATAGAATAGATTAATTTTTGCTATTTATTTCACTTGTAAAAATTTTGTGTTTCCATCATAATCATTATTTATCCATATAAGTGAAGTTAGTATATAGAAGGACAAACACTTAATGATCTTACTTAAATGTATAAAGAGATACATAGTAAGGGAATAGGCTGTGGTCAAAGATAACAGACCCTCAGAATGTGCCTATAGAATGGAAACAGCTAAGGGTGGATGAAAAAGAACCTAGAAACAGTGGCATAGGCACACAGGCACTCTAGTGGCAGGTATGGTAAGGAGACAGTCTAATCCTAAAAAGTTAGAATTGTAGTAAATCATGCTGCCAAAATAAAACAGAAAAGAATACTAAATCTAGTGGTGCAGACAGTGCCATGTGGACGGATATACCTGGTCAAATAACATCAGTGACTAGATTGTTTCAGTCATAGTTTTTACTGAATTAAAATCATTCAGACACAATTCTTTTGAAAAAAAAGCATTAACTTATTTTTTAGCGTCAACCATATTCAGTGTGGCTCTGCAGTCAGAAATCACCTCTAGGGGCTCAAGGGACCATGTGGGGTGCCAGGGACTGAACACAGATGAGCCCTGAACGAGACAAGCACACTTCCTGCTGGGCTAGCAGTCAGCCTCTGTCGGGCGCTCCGCCGGGTCCCCGACAGTGCGGGAAGCGAGTTTTCTTCTACCTCCGAAGCAGGCGAGGAATGGATGAACACTCAGGAGTCCGATGCGGTTTTAAAAAGACTTTACTTATCACAGGTTCAGGCATACAAATCAGCAAAAAGGAAAAACCCGATGCTTAGAATTCCAGGCTAGAACCCCAGCCACGTGTAGGCCAAGATGGCGACCACCACGTGTGAAACTTCCAAGGGGAATAAACGCTCACAAGGCGAGATCCCACCAGGAAGAAGAAGCCCGGGAGAGCGGGAACTGGCAAGTTTATACCCCCTCAACTCAGACCTTCCTCCCATTGTTATGGAAAGCAGGGGAGGGGTCCAATGCCCTCAGGTAACCCCTCGCTGCATCTCACCTAGGGCCTTTACTGTGCTAATGTTTTGAGCTGGGAAGGCCTTTGAAATGTAGAGAAGTGGGTTCCTGAGATGGCATGTCACTGTACCAAGGACCAACACCAATGCCAGTTAAATATTTCTCCAAGCCTTCACAAGTCTCCTCTACTTCATTGTAGTTTTATATTTTATCAGGGAGCCATGCTTGTTTGTTTGGAAGCAAACAGCATTTCTCTCTGGTCTAATTACTTAGGTGTCCTTACGTGGCCAGGCTAATATGCTGGTAAGATCTAGCTAGTCCCACGATGATTGTGATAGCATGGGAAAATATTTATACCAGCTAGTACAGCATACATGGTCGGATAAACTGCCACATTTAGACTACCCCCTTATCTACGGAGTGATTTTCGGGAGGCAATCCAGAGCAGATGCAGTGGCCCTTAGGAGTCCTGCAACAACTCCCCCTGATTAGTTTACTAATAAAAATTGAAAAGGTAAGAAATATTTAGTAATGTACAGAAAATTAAGATAAGGAAAAAACAATTCCAATTGCAAAATGATAATACATGTTACTTTAGGATCCTAACTTGTTTTTTGGACCCAAAGCAAAGTTCAAGATAAAGTGTTTTTAGCTGTCTGATTATAATGGACTATAGTTTGCACTGTCCATAATTTGTGAGAGTCAATTTGCTATATTTTATGTAAAGTCGGGTGTCTGGAACAAAGTCTGTGGGGCTACTTCTGGAACAGCAATAGCGGTGATCATATGAGTATGAGTCTTTGGAGAGCAGCGATCAGGAAGTTGTTGAATTGTCAGGAACACTGGATTGGGTCTTAGGAACACTGGAACAAGTATCTCGAATTCTGGAACAGGAGTCTTGAGTGCTGGAACAGGTGTCTGGAACATCGGTGTGGGCGTATTGCAGGGCTTCTTCAGCAAGGGAACATTGGCACCGGGTAACTGTACCTGTAGCTTAGGGCGAGACAAAAACACTTTTCGAGGTTAATCACAAGTAGGGATTTTAAGGCTTTGTAGGGATCCAAGTTTGGGATGGAGAGAAGAATATAAAGAAGCTCCAACATGGGTGGAGCAGGGAAATAAGTATGAGAATTGATGATTTTAAAATTGATAAATCTAGTGGATCAGCAGTGGAGTTGATGAATGTAATAGAGGTTTGTAGTGGTCAGAAATTGAGAAGGCAGTAGTTGAGACATAACATAAACACAACATTAATCACAAACATAATGGTGGCCACCACATGCACACACACACACATACATTTGATCGATCAATATCTTACAGCTGTATATGTGACCCATTTAGGGAGATAAATGGTAACGAGTCAAGTGCTTCATAAATATAAAGCCGGCAAATGATGGTGAGAAAGTGTCTTTTCCTGTGAATAGAGCATTGGGAAAAATTAGTTTTGCAAATTTTTAAATTTTTAGCGAGCACTGTTTTAGGAGTCTCGGAGTATTGAGCACTGCAGCGCAGGTTTACTGGATTCGAATATCTCATCCTGTGAACAGAATCATTAGAAAAACAATTTTTCATTGATTTAGCAAACATTTTTGTAATGAGCACTGTGATCAGAGTCCACCCATTTTTCCACCCTTTTTTTTTGTAAGAAAGAAAATATTTAGGCTGTAAGGCAAGATATTAGACATGAACCATGATTACAGACTGCAAAACAAGATCATTATTAAAAGGAACCAATTCAGGAAGTTTAAACAGCAACTTGCAATTTTAAATTTAAGACTTTATATTGAAATAATTAGTTGTTTTCTGATTTTTTGGAGAATTCTAGTCTTAACAAGTCGCAGAGGGACCCAGAGTTTCTTGGCAGGGTTATCATTTGTAGAAATGAAAGCATAGCCTCTTCCCGAATGAGGAGGTGACCTGCAATCCATTTATCATCAATATTTACCCAGATAGGTGAACTGACTGTTGTTTGAGTTTGCATATTTTCTTGAAAGTGACGTTTAGCCGCGGTATAGGGATTTTCTTGAGGTATATTTAAGAAGTTTAAGGTGAATAATGTTAAAGATAAAGAAGTCATTGGAGGCATGCTTGTTTTTCGTTGCTTTAATAGCTGAGTTTTAAGCGTTCTGTGGGCACGTTCAACTATTCCTTGTCCTTGTGGATTATATGTAATTCCTGTAATATGTTTGATTTGCCATTTCTCGCAAAAAGGATTTGAAGGTTTTGCTGGTGTAAGCAGGACCATTATTTGTTTTTATGGTATGGGGAATACCCATGATGGAGAAGCACTGGAGTAAAAATGAACAAACAGATTTAGCTATTTTAGACGTCATAGGAACAGCCCATATGAACCGGGAATATGTATCGATGACCACATGAAGGAAATGTTTGTTGGGAAATAAGTTAGTATGAGTTATATTCATCTGCCACAATTGGTTTGTCTGTAAACCTTGAGGATTTGCTCCTGCTACATGAGATATACAATGTAAAGGAGCACAGACAGGACAGTTTCGGACAATTTGTTTAGCTTGTCTCCATGGGATGCCATGGTGTACATGAAGGCGGCGGGCATTTGTATGTAGAGGTCTGGTGCTCTTCCTCAGCTGATTTAAATACTGGTGCTGCCAAGAGATCTGCTGCTTCGTTTCCTCGAACCATTGGCCCGGGAGTCGGCTGTGAGAACGGATGTGGGAGATGTATATAGGGAATGTTTTATTTCGGAGGAGATCTTGTAGTTTATGGAGTAGCTCCTGAATTATAGGATTATGGGCATTTAAAGAAGCAGTGACAATTCCAGGAAATAAACCAACTACATATGCAGAATCACTCACCACATTACATGGGCCAGATACATGGGATAGTAAATGTATCAGGGTGGCGAATTCCACTTGTTGGGCAGATTTATAATTTGTATGCACAGTAGTGGTCAACGAAGGACCTGTAATTCCACCCCTTTCTGATGAGGAGCCATTAATATAATACACTGGAGCATTAGGAATGGGAGAGGAGGCGGACAATGGTGGAAATTATAAAAGGTGTCCTTTTTAGAAATTCCCAGGTTTTTCCAGCTGGGTAATGATAAGATATTTCTCCTGAAAAAATCTGCTAAAGCTCTCTGAAGGATTTCACTGAGTGGTAAAACAGCTTCAATTTCTTTTTTAGGGTCAGGTAGTACAATTACATGGGGATCATGTCCAAGTAATACTTGGGTTCTTGATCTTCCCTTAATTATAAGGTTAGCTATCATCTTAAGGTAAGGTGTAGCCGTACGATTCTGCTTGTTATGTAAGTAAACCCATTTTAAAGGTCCAGATAATTGGGCTATAGCAGCAGTTGGAGATTCGGGAGTGTTGAAGACCAAGAACCATACCTTTTCTTCGGGATTAAATTTGGAGAGGTAAGATTTTTGAAGACGATTCATGAAAAAAATCTAATACATTCTGAGCTTTAGGAGTTAGCTGCCTTGGGCTATTTAAAGCAGGATCACCTTCAAGGGTGTGGAACAGGTTACTGAGCTCACAGTTAGGAATACCAAGGGGAGGGGCACCCAGTTGATATCCCCCAGCAGTTTTTGAAAATCATTCAAGGTTTTGAGCCCTTGTGACTAATGGAAATTTTTTGAGGGCGTACTGTAGTGCGGTCAAGAGCATAGCCCAAATATTCATATGGAGGCTGCATTTGGATTTTTTCCGGAGCTACTTGTAAGCCAGCCTTTGGTAAAACTGTTATTACATCATTATATAAATTTTGGAGATCTCTGGAATTATCACAAGCTAGCAGGATATCATCCATGTAGTGGATGATGTATGCACCAGGAAATTTAGCACTAATGGGTTGCAAAACCTTATCAACAAAGTTTTGACACATAGTAGGTGAATTAGTCATTCCTTGGGGCAATACTGTCCACTGAAACCTACGTAAAGGACCTTTATGATTAATGGAAGGGACTGAAAATGCAAACCTTTTCCGATCATCTGGGTGGATAGGTATGCTGTAAAAGCAGTCTTTTTAAATCTATGATAATTAGCGGCCAATCCTTAGGAATAGCTGCTGGAGAGGGGAGCCCAGGTTGTAGGGCTCCCATGGGGACCATAGTAGAATTTACATTCCTTAAGTTAATCAGCAAACGCCATTTGCCTGATTTTTTCTGTATTACAAAAACAGGAGAATTCCATTCTGAAAACGTTTTCTCAATATGTCCTAATTTCAGCTGTTCTTCCACTAGATTTGTTAGCGCCTCTAACTTTTTGGTATTGAGGGGCCACTGTGGTGTCCATATAGGTTTGTCAGACTTCCACTGAATACGGATAGGTAGTGGGCGCTTAACCACAGCGGCCCCAATTAAAAAGGGTTACTCCCCGGTGTTAGGCTTATTATGGAGAGCTGGAATTGGTGCTCAACGGGAATTGGACGAGGTATGTGGATTACTGCCCCCCACTGCTCCAGCATGTCTCGACCCCATAAAGTTAAAGGCATAGGGGCTATATAAGGCTGGACCATGGCTACATTCCCTTCAGGGCCAATACACGGCAGCCACCTGGCACTTTTCGGAGAAGAGAGGAGGAGATATTGCCTACCCCGCTCAGGCTATGGGACACTTTCTTTAGGGCCCAGTTAGAGGGCCAATACTTGGTGGAGATTATGGATATGTCTGCCCCTGTATCCAACATGCCTTTGAATTTCCTTTTATAAATTTCGATGGGTATAACCGGGCCGCTTGGCCTGAGAAATTCTGGCAGTGTACCCAACTAGATAGTTAGCAGGTGGCTGGTGGGCTTGGTTCTGTGTGGCTGCATAACCAACAATGAAGTTGGCAGAATGGTTGGTACTGTTTAAGCCACCAGCTGTAGGGTGTTCGGACTGACTACACGGATCCTTAAAAAATAATAATAGTTTAGCAAGTGGTTCCCCTTTTTAAAAGTCCATTTAGTTGGCATAGATATTGACAGTATTATCTCTCCATGAGATTCAGGATCCAGAAGTCCGAAATGCACCATAATTACCTTAAATTTCAGCCAATCGCTCCCCTGAATTAAACCCATACTACCTGGGGAGCAGGTCCTTTTATCCCTGTTTTTAGCATGTAGGGGTCTTGACTTGGGTATATTGTGACAGTCTTAGGGCAGAGAATGTCGAGACTGCCACTGCCTGATGGGGTAGGCCAGAGAGCATTTATTGACTGTAATTCTGTGGATTTTGATTTGGAGGATACTGGGCAGGTGGAATGGAGGAGAGTGCCCCTGGATTCAGCTGGGCCTGGGGCTGGCCCCCACCCAGTTTCCCGCAATAGGGGAGGCATAGATGTTATTTGAGCCTGCGGAGCTTGTGGAACCTGGGAGGGGGTCCATGTAACATTTCCTATAAAAGGATTATTAGAATGTTGCCCTGTATTGATAGTTTTAGAAGATGGGCAATCTCTACGGGTGTGTCCCTTCTTTCCATAGCTAAAGCAGGTTATCTGTCCAGATGAAGCCTGAGGCTGACTTCGCCTCCAAGACCGACAGTCTCTGGCCCAATGTTTTCCTTTTCTGCACCTTGGGCATGGTCCAGGTGGGGCCCTCCGAGGGGTGGAGCTGCGATTATTAGAATAGTTTCTCCGATTATTGTTTATCCTTTGAAGTTTATTGTTTCTCCCCCCTAGAGCTGTCTGACATTTCATCCCTCTCCTGATCCTCCTGCTATATGGGATAAGCCTCTATATCATCCTGTGTTTTATGGGAGGTTAAACCGACATTTCTACAGGCCTTTAGATACCCCATGAGGTCATCCTTTTTCTTAATACCATATAGTAATGCTCGACATTTTTGATTAGCATTCTCATATGCTAAGTTTTGTTTTAGGATTTCTTGAGTGGTTGGGTCTTGAACCTGTCTTTGGATTGTTTCACATAATCTCCCAACAAAATCAAAGTATGGTTCATCACGACATTGGTAAATTTTCGTATAGCTACCTAGAAATTCTGGGTCGGAACCTACTCTTTCCCACGCTTTTAATGCTGTCTCCCGAACAAATTTTAAAAATAGGTTCAGGTAACGTCGCTTGTTTTGCTTTCTTTTTTTCATTCACCTTCACCTTTTTAGCATGGCAAAAGTTATAGTATGGCCTGATTCCTTTTCTCTTAAAGTGTCAATATTTTGGTTAACCCCATCTGCATACCACATATGCCATTGCATGTACTGTGATTTGTTTAGACAAGTATGGGCTACCGTTTCAAAGTCTCCCAATACCCACTGATCATTTTTGCTTCAATCAGCTAAATATTTTAAAGTATAGGACTTGATATTCCAAACCTGTCGCAAGCCTTCCTAAACGGGGTTATTGCCTCAATTTTTAAGTCTTCATGAATCGGTTTTACTTTATCTTTAGATTGGTCTTGAGAAAGATTGCTGGGCTTTGCTCTTTGACTCGAGCTAATCTGTTCCTCCCCTTCTTCCTCATCAGAGCTTGTAGTATCTGGCAGAGGATCATCTACCCCACTGAGGGTATTAACTCTGGAGAGATTTTCAGCTTGGGAATTTGCCTCCTCTGGGTTTTCCTGTTCCTCCTCTAAGTTATCAGCCACATTAGAATTCTTTTTTAGATTTTTTTTGCTGGGAATGTATACACCTTTTTCAAGTCTACAGTTTTGGGGGCGTGTTTGTGAACAGCTTTTAGTTGGTTCACGCCTCAGTATTGGGTATGCGCTAGGTCCTGATTGACAAGTTATGAAATCAGAAATCTCCCTGTGTAACACATCCATTTCTTGGTTTAAGTTTTCAAGTTTCCTATATATTTCTTCCTTTTGTTCTTTCAATTTTATGTGTAACTTTCAAACCTCCTCTTTCTGTCCATCTATTCTATCTCTCTGTCTGTCAATTTCTTCCTCTAAGATAGTGCTGATTTTATTGATATCCTTTTTTTTGCTCTTCAAACTTTACTTCAAATTTTAAATCCTGTTTAGTAATTTTACTTTCCTGTTCTTCTAATTTTTCTTTGAATTTTAAATCCTGTTCTTCTAATTTTTCCTTGAATTTTAAATCCTGTTCTTCTAATTTTTCCTCAAATTTTAAAATCTGGTTAATAATTTTACTTTCCTGTTCTTCTAATTTCTTTTCAAATTTTAAACTCTGTTTAATAATTCTGTCCTCAAGCTTTAAGACCAGTCTACCTGTAGCTTTATGATCCTCACTTATTTCCTCAATCGCTGAGTAAACCTCCGTTCCTTAAGATTGCATTCAATTTATTACTTTCTTCCCTCTCTCTATTAAACATTGTCCTTACACAAAGGTACAGTTTAAAAATCGCAAGGACCCAGATGATTTGTGAAAAGATAGAGTAGTTCTCAGAAAGGAACTTTTATAGACTGGGCTATGTATGGTGCCGAGCCAATAAAAGATACAATGTATCTATACCATGAGATATCCATCATTTTATTCACGGTTCGGAGGCAGATGATCTCTGTCCGATGATAATTAGACCAGACGATGTTCGTGGTGCCCACCCAGGGACGCCAAATGTCTGGGCGCTCCGCCAGGGTCCCCGACAGTGCCGGGAAGCGAAGTTCCCTTCTACCCCCGAAGCAGGCGAGGAATGGATGAACACTCAGGAGTCCGATGCGGTTTTAAAAAGACTTTACTTATCACAGGTTCAGGCATACAAATCAGCAAAAGGAAAAACCCGATGCTTAGAATTCCAGGCTAGAACCCCAGCCACGTGTAGGCCAAGATGGCGACCACCACGTGTGAAACTTCCAAGGGGAATAAAACGCTCACAAGGTGAGATCCCACCAGGAAGAAGAAGCCCGGGAGAGCGGGAACTGGCAAGTTTGTACCCCCCGCAACTCAGACCTTCCTCCCATTGTTATGGAAAGCAGGGAGGGTCCAATGCCCTCAGGTAACCCCTCGCTGCATCTCACCTAGGGCCTTTACTGTGCTAATGTTTTGAGCTGGGAAGGCCTTTGAAATGTAGAGAAGGGGGTTCCTGAGATGGCATGTCACTGTACCAAGGACCAACACCAATGCCAGTTAAATATTTCTCCAAGCCTTCACAAGTCTCCTCTACTTCATTGTAGTTTTATATTTTATCAGGGAGCCATGCTTGTTTGTTTTGGAAGCAAACAGCATTTCTCTCTGGTCTAATTACTTAGGTGTCCTTACGTGGCCAGGCTAATATGCTGGTAAGATCTAGCTAGTCCCACGATGATTGTGATAGCATGGGAGAATATTTATACCAGCTAGTACAGCATACATGGTCAAACAAACTGCCACATTTAGACTACCCCCTTATCTACGGAGTGATCTGCGGGAGGCAATCCAGAGCAGATGCAGCGGCCCCTTAGGAGTCCTGCAACAAGCCTCTAGCATGCACTCATTTGTGCCATGGATATTTCTCATGATCTCACATGTGTTTGACTAAATATCACTGACATAAATACACAGAACAGCCTTCATTCTAAATAAGCTTTTAGAGTAGGAGTAAAATAAATATTTTAGTAGGAATTGTAATAGAAACGAGTTCATTATTAACGTGATTTGGATAACTAAAGTATCAGAACAATGAAGTAGTCTTTATTTTGGCTCTACAGGATATACCCAGTGATACTCAGGGGTTACTCCTGGCTCTTCCCTCAGCAATTACTCCTGGAAGTAAGTCCTGGACCATATGGGATATTGGGGAAAGAACCTGGGTCAGCCATGTCAAAGCAAACAACTTACCTGTTGTACTATCTTTCGGCACTATGAAGTAATCCTTTTTTAGGAAAAGTGTAGTAGATTGTTAAAGTAGCTATTTTTATACAATAGTTTAATGTAATATTTTAATCCTTATGCATGTTATTCATTCTCTGGAAACTGATATAAATAAATAATTTTTAGGAAGTGAATATATGGACTGTAGCAGAGCTAAAATACTAATATGTAATTTACTGGAAAACAAACAGTCCAAAGGGATTTAGCTTGAGACACTAATCTTTAAGCTTTAAAGCAAATATCTTAAATAAACAATAGGACTTTCTAAAATGTAGTGACGGATTAAAGGGCCTATTATTCAGAATGAATTTTTATTTTCTTTTCTTATTTAATTGACTTATACATCAAAGTAAATATTAATTTAATAATAAACATTAAAAATAGATTACAAAAATACTTCATAATATATAGTATAATAAAATTAGACATTTTCTTAGAATAAAACAATAATTATAGACAAATAATTATAATATGAGTAATTAATAGTTATATCAGTAACGATAGTTGAAGAATCAATCAAGATTTAATTAGGATATAGAAATAGTCAAATATCTGATCATCTTGGGAAGGAAGTACCAGACAAATGCTAATTTCAAATTTAAATTAAACATTTTCTTAAGCCCTGTTTTCTTTTGGAAATGCAACATACTTATGGTAAGTTATAGCTAAGAGTTAATTTACTTTCTTCTTTAACATGTGTTATGGGATCATGATTTAAAAGTATTATTAATACTAGTAGGCTTATTCATTTCTTTGGGTTCTATTAAAATGCTTAAGAGTTCATATTATGTGAAACTATATATTTTAGTCATTTAAATGTTTCATATAATGGAATGGCATCAAATATTTCAAAGGTATTTGATGACAATATTTTGAGAGAATA
>JAJIBD010027623.1:0-19718 GCA_021461705.1 Cryptotis parvus | reverse complement strand
CAGTGCCGGGAAGCGAAGTTCCTTCTACCTCCGTAAGCCGGCGGTGCAGGAAATGGATGGAACACTCAGAACCCATGAGGTGGTTTTAAAAAGGACTTTACTTATCACAGGTTCAGGCATACAAATCAGCAAAAGGAAAACCCGATGCTTGGGATTCCCAGGCTAGAACCCCAGCCACGTGTAGGCCAAGATGGCGACCACCACGCGGTAAAACTTCCAAGGGGAATAAACGCCACAAGGCGAGATCCCACCGGGAAGAAGAAGCCCGGGAGCGGAACCTGCTAGTTTATACTCCCCAGCAACTCAGACCTTCCTCCCATTGTTATGGGAAAGCAGGGTGGGTCCAATGCCTTCAGGTAGCTCCCTCCCTCGCATCTCACCTAGGGCCTTTTACTGTGCTAATGTTTTGAGCCGGGAAGGGGTGCCTTTTGAAAATGTAGAGAAGGGTGTTTCTGAGATGGCATGTCACTGTACCAAAGATCAACACCAATGCCAGTTAAATATTTCTCCAAGCCTTCACAAGTCTCCTCTACTTCATTGTAGTTTTATATTTTATCAGGGGAGCCATGCTTGTTTGTTTGGTAGCCAAACAGCATTTCTCTCTGGTCTAATTCACTTAGGTGTCCTTACGTGGCTGGCTAATATGCTGGTAAGATCTAGCTAGTCCCACGATGTTTGGGAGTAGCATGGGAGAATATTTATCACCAGCTAGTACAGGCATACATGGTCAGATAAACTGCCACATTTAGACTACCCCCTTATCTACGGAGTGATTTGGTGGAGGCAATCCAGAGCAGATTGCAGCGGCCCTTAGGGAGTCCTGCAACAACTCCCCTGGATTAGCTTTACTAATAAAAATTGAAAAGGTAAGAAATATTTAGTAATGTACAGGAAAATTAAGATAAGAAAAAACAATTCCAATTGCAAAATGATAATACATGTTACTTTAGGATCCTAACTCTTTTTTGGACCCAAAGCAAAGTTCAAGACAAAGTGTTTTTAGCTGTCTGATTATAACGGACTATAGTTTGCACTGTGCCATAATTTCGTGAGAGCCAATTTGCTATATTTTTTATGTAAAGTCGGGTGTCTGGAACAAAGTCTGTGGGGCTACTTCTGGAACAGCAATAGCGGTGATCATATGAGTATGAGTCTTTGGAGAGCAGCTATCAGGAACTCGTGTTGAATTGTCAGGAACACTGGATTGGGCCTCAGGAACACTGGAACAAGTATCTCAATTCTGGAACAGGAGTCTTGAGTGCTGGAACAGGTGTCCGAACATCGGTGTGATATCTTGAACTCTGGAACAGGAGTCTTGAGCGCTGGAGCAGGTGTCTGGAACATCGGTGTGGGCGCCTTGCGGGGCTTCTTCAGCAAGGGAACATTGGCACCGGTAACTGTACCTGTAGCTTAGGGCGAGACAAAAAACACTTTTGGAGGTTAATCACAAGTAGGGATTTTAAGGGCTTTGTAGGGATCCAAGTCTGGGGATGGAGAGAAGAATATAGAGGAAGCTCCAACATGGGGTGGAGCAGGGAAATAAGTATGAGAATTGATGATTTTAAAAATTGATAAATCTAGTGGATCAGCAGTGGAGCTGATGAATGTAATAGAGGTTTGTAGTGGCCGGAAATTGAGAAGGTAGTAGTTGAGACGATAACATAGACACAACATTAATCACAAACATAATGGTGGGCTACCACATGCACACACACGCACACATACATTTGATCGATCAATATCTTACAGTTGTATATGTGACCCATTTAGGGGTGATAAATGGTAACGAGCCAAGCGCCTGCAGGAATATAAAGCCGGCAAATGATGGTGAGAAAGTGTCTTTTCCTGTGAATAGAGCATTGGGAAAAAAATTAGTTTTGCAAATTATTAAATTTTTAGCGAAGCACTGTTTTAGGAGTCTCGGAGTATTGAGCACTGTGAGAGCAGGTTTACTTGATTCGCAATATCTCATCCTGGTGAACAGAATCCATTAGGAAAAACAATTTTTTCATTGATTTAGCAAACATTTTTGTAATGAGCACTCGTGATCAGAGTCCACCCATTTTTCCACCCTTTTTTTTTTTTGTAAGAAAGAAAATATTTAGGCTGTAAGGCAAGATATTAGACATGAACCATGATCACAGACTGCAAAACAAGATCATTATTAAAAGGAACCAATCCAGGAAGTTTAAACAGCAAACTTGCAATTTAAAATTTTAAGACTTTATATTGAAAGAATTAGTTGTTTTCTGATTCTTGGAGAATTCTAGTCTTAACAAGTCGCAGAGGGACCCAGAGTTTCTTGGCAGGGTTATCGCCTGTAGAAATGAAAGCATAGCCTCTTCCCCGAATGAGGAGGTGACCTGCAATCCATTTATCATCAATTTTCACCCAGATAGGTGAATTGACTGTTTTTTTGAGCTTGCATATCTTCTTGAAAGTGACGTCTCAGCCGTGGTATAGGGATCTCCTTTGAGGTATATTTAAGAAGTTTAAGGTGAATAATGTTAAAAGATAAAGAATCCATTGGAGGCATGCTTGTTTTTCGTGGCTTTAATAGCTGAGTTTTATGCTCTGTTGGGCACGCCCAACTATTCCCTTTGTCCCTGTGGGATTATATGGAATTCCTGTAATATGTTTGATCTGCCATTCCTGCAAAAAAGGATTTGAAGGTTTTGCTGGTGTAAGCAGGACCATTATCTGTTTTTATGGTATGGGGAATACCTATGACGGAGAAGCACTTGGAGTAAAAATGAACAAACAGATTTAGCTCTTTCAGACGCCATAGGAACAGCCCATATGAACCGGGAATATGTATCGATGACCACATGAAGGAAAGGTTTGCTGGGAAATAAGTTAGTATGGAGTTATATCCATCTGCCACAATTGGTTTGTCTGTAAACCTCGAGGATTTGCTCCTGCTGCATGAGATGTACAATGTAAAGGAGCACAGACAGGACAGTTGTGGACAATTTGTCTAGCTTTGTCTCCATGGGATGCCATGGTGTACATGAAGGCGGCGGGCATTTGTATGTAGAGTCTGGTGCTCTTCCCTCAGCTGATTTAAATACTGGTGCTGCCAAGAGATCTGCTGCTTCGCTTCTCGAACCATTGGCCTGGGAGTCGGCTGTGAGAACGGATGTGGGAGATGTATATAGGGAATGTTCCTATTTCGGAGGAGATCTTGTAGTTTATGGAGCAGCTCCTGAATTATAGGGATTATGGGCATTTAAAGAAGCAGTGACAATTCCAGGAAATAAACCAACTACATATGCAGAATCACTCACCACATTACATGGGCCAGATACATGGGATAGTAAATGTATCAGGGTGGCGAGTTCCACTTGTTGGGCAGATTTATAATTTGTATGCACAGTAGTGGTCAACGAAGGACCTGTAATTCCACCCCTTCCTGATGAGGAGCCATCAATATAATACACTGGAGCATCAGGAATGGGAGAGGAGCGGACAATGGTGGAAATTATAAAAAAGGTGTCCTTTTTCAGAAATTCCCAGGTTTTTCCAGCTGGGTAATGATAAGATATTTCTCCCTGAAAAATCTGCTAAAGCTCTCTGAAGGATTTCACTGAGTGGTAAAACAGCTTCAATTTCTTTTTAGGGTCAGGTAGTACAATTACATGGGGATCATGTCCAAGTAATACTTGGGTTCTTGATCTTCCCTTTAATTATAAGGTTAGCTATCATCTCAAGGTAAGGTGTAGCAGTACGATTCTGCTTGTTATGTAAGTAAACCCATTCTAACGGTCCAGATAATTGGGCTATAGCAGCAGTTGGAGACTCCGGGAGTGTTGGAAGACCAAGAACCATACCTTTTCTCCGGGATTAAATCTGGAGAGGTAAGATTTTTGAAGCCGATTCATGAAAAAAATCTAATTCCTTCTGAGCTTTAGGAGTTAGCTGCCTTGGGCTATTTAAAGCAGGATCACCTTCAAGGGTGTGGAACAGGTTACTGAGCTCACAGTTAGGAATACCAAGGGAGGGGCGCACCCAGTTGATATCCCCCAGCAGTTTTTGAAAATCATTCAAGGTTTTGAGCCTTTCTGACTAATGGAGATCTTTTGAGGACGCACTGTAGTGCGGTCAAGAGCATAGCCCAAATATTCATATGGAGGCTGCATCTGGATTTTCTCCTCGAGCTACTTGTAAGCCAGCCTCTGGTAAAACTGTCATTACATCATTATATAAATTCTGGAGATCTCTGGAATTATCACAAGCTAGCAGGATATCATCCATGTAGTGGATGATGTATGCACCAGGAAATTTAGCACCAATGGGTCGCAAAAACCTCATCAACAAAGTGTTGACACATCGTAGGTGAATTAGTCATTCCTTGGGGCAATACTGTCCACTGAAACCTACGTAAAGGACCTTTATGATTAATGGAAGGGACTGAAAATGCAAACCTTTTCCGATCATCTGGGTGGATAGGTATGCTGTAAAAGCAGTCTTTTAAATCTATGATAATTAGCGGCCAATCCTTAGGAATAGCTGGGCTGGAGAGGGAGCCCAGGTTGTAGGGCTCCCATGGGGACCATAGTAGAATTTACATTCCTTAAGTCAATCAGCAAACGCCATTTGCCTGATTTTTTCTTGTATTACAAAAAACAGGAGAATTCCATTCTGGAAAACGCTTCCTCAATATGTCCTAATTTCAGCTGTTCTTCCACTAGATTTTGTTAGCGCTCTAACTTTTTGGTATTGAGGGGCCACTGTGGTGTCCATATAGGTTTGTCAGACTTCCACTGAATACTGATAGGTAGTGGGCGCTAAACCACAGCGGCCCCACTTAAAAAGGGTTACTCCCGGTGTTAGGCTTATTATGGAGAGCTGGAATTGGTGCTCGACGGGAATTGGACGAGGTATGTGGATTACTTGCCCCCACTGCTCCAGCATGTCTCGACCCCATAAAGTTAAAGGCATAGGGGCTATATAAGGCTGGACCATGGCTACATTCCCCTTCAGGGCCAATACACGGCAGCCACCTGGCACTCTGTCGGAGAAGAGAGGAGGAGATATTGCCTCACCCCGCTCAGGCTATGGGGCACTTTCTTTAGGGCCCAGTTAGAGGGCCAATACTTGGTGGAGATTATGGATATGTCTGCCCCCTGTATCCAACATGCCTTTGAATTTCCCTTTTATAAATTTCGATGGGATAACCGGCCGCTTGGCCTGAGAAATTTTGGCAGTGTACCCAACTAGATAGTTAGCAGGTGGCTGGTGGGCTTGGTTCTGTGTGGCTGCATAACCAACAATGAAGTTGGCAGAATGGTTGGTACTGTTTAAGCCACCAGCTGTAGGGTGTTCGGACTGACTACACGGATCCTCAAAAAATAATAATAGTTTAGCAAGTGGTTCCCCTTTTTAAAAGTCCATTTGGTTGGCACAGATATTGACAGTATTATCTCTCCATGAGATTCAGGATCCAGAAGTCCGAAATGCACCATAATTCCCTTAAATTTCAGCCAATCGCTTCCCTGAATTAAACCCATACTACCTGGGGAGCAGGTCCTTTTATCCCTGTTTTTAGCATGTAGGGGTCTTGACTTGGGTATATTGTGACAGTCTTAGGGCAGAGAATGTCGAGACTGTCACTGCCTGATGGGGTAGGCCAGAGAGCATTTATTGACTGTAATTCTGTGGATTCTGATTCGGAGGATACCGGGCAGGTGGAATGAAGGAGAGTGCCCCTGGATTCAGCTGGGCCTGGGCTGGCCCCCCCACCCAGTTTCCCCGCATTAGGGGGAGGCATAGATGTTATTTGAGCACTCGGGCGGAGCTTGTGGAACCTGGGAGGGGGTCCATGTAACATTTCCTATAAAGGGATTATTAGAATGTTGCCCTGTATTGATAGTTTTAGAAGATGGGCAATCTCTACGGGTGTGTCCCTTCTTTCCGCAGCTAAAGCAGGTTATCTGTCCAGATGAAGCCTGAGGCTGACTTCCGCCTCCAAGACCGACAGTCTCTGGGCCCAATGTTTTCCTTTTCTGCACCTTGGGCATGGTCCAGGTGGGGCCCTCCGAGGGGTGGAGCTGCGATTATTAGAATAGTTTCTCCGATTATTGTTTATCCTTTGAAGTTTATTGCTTCTCCCCTAGAGCTGTCTGACCCCCTAGAGCTGTCTGACATTTCATCCCCTCTCCTGATCCTCCTGCTGTATGGGATAAGCCTCCTATATCATCCTGTGTTTTATGGGAGGTTAAACCGACATTTCTACAGGCCTTTAGATACCCCATGAGGTCACTCCTTTCCTCAATACCATATAGTAATGCTCGACATTTTTGATTAGCATTCCCCATATGCTAAGTTTCGCTTTTAGGATTTCTTGAGTGGTTGGGTCTTGAACCTGTCTTTGGATTGTTTCACATAATCTCCCAACAAAAATCAAAGTATGGTTCATCACGACCCTGGTAAATTTTCCGTATAGCTACCTAGGAAATTCTGGGTCGGAACCTACTTCTTTCCCACGCTTTAATGCTGTCTCCCAACAAATTTTAAAATAGGTTCAGGTAATGTCGCTTTTGTTTTGCTTTCTTTTCCATTCACCTTCACCTTTTAGCATGGCAAAAGTTATAGTATGGCCTGATTCCTTTTCTCTTAAAGTGTCAATATTCTGGTTAACCCCATCTGCATACCACATATGCCATTGCATGTACTGTGATTTGTTTAGACAAGTATCGGCTACCGCTTCAAAGTCTCCCAATACCCACTGATCATTTTCGCCTCCAATCAGCTAAATATTTTAAAGTATAAGGACTTGATATTCCAAAACCTGTCGCAAGCCTTCCTAAACGGGGTTATTGCCTCAATTTTTAAGCCTTCATGAATCGGTTTTACTTTTATCTTTAGATTGGTCATGAGAAAGATTGCTGCGCTTTGCTCTTTGACTCCGAGCTAATCTTGTTCCTCCCCCCTTCTTCCCTCATCAGAGCTTGTAGTATCTGGCAGAGGAACATCTACCCCATTGAGGGTATTAACTCTGGAGAGATTTTCAGCTTGGGAATTTGCCTCCTCTGGGTTTTCCCTGTTCCTCCCTCTAAGTTATCAGCCACATTAGAATTCTTTTTTAGATTTTTTTTGCTGGGAATGTATACACCTTTTTCAAGTCTACAGTTTTGGGGGCGCGTTTGTGAACGGCTTTTAGTTGGTTCACGCCTCAGTATTGGGTATGCGCTAGGTCCTGATTGATAAGTTACGAAATCAGAAATCTCCCCTGCGTAACACATCCATTTCTTGGTTTAAGTTTTCAAGTTTCCTATATGTTTCTTCCTTTTGTCTTTCAATCTTATGTGTAACTTCCAAACCTCCTCTTTCTGTCCATCTATTCTATCTCTCTGTCTGTCAATTTCTTCCTCTAAGATAATGCTGATTTTATCGATATCCTTCTTCTGCTCTTCAAACTTTTACTTCAAATTTTAAATCCTGTTTAATAATTTTACTTTCCTGTTCTTCTAATTTTTCTTTGAATTTTAAATCCTGTTCTTCTAATTTTTCCTTGAATTTTAAATCCTGTTCTTCTAATTTTTCCTCAAATTTAAAAATCTGGTTAATAATTTTACTTCCCTGTTCTTCTAATTTCTTTTCAAATTTTAAACTCTGTTTAATAATTCTGTCCTCAAGCTTTAAGACCAGTCTACCTGTAGCTTTATGGATCCCCACTTATTTCTTCAATCGCTGAGTAAATCTCGGCCCTTAAGATTGCATTCAATTTATTACTTTCTTCCCTCTCTCTATAAAACATTGTCCTTACGCAAAGGTACAGTTTAAAAATCGCAAGGACCTAGATGATTTGTGAAAAAGATAGAGTAGTTCTCAGAAAGGAACTTTATAGACTGGGCTATGTATGGTTCCGAGCCAATAAAAGATACAATGTATCTATACCATGAGATATCCATCATTTTACTCACGGTTCGGAGGCAGATGATCTCTGTCCGATGATAATTAGACCAGACGTATGTTCGTGGTGCCCACACCAGGGACGCCAAATGTCGGGCGCCCGCCGGGTCCCCGACAGTGCCGGGAAGCGAAGTTCCCTCTCTACCTCCGGGCCGGCGAGGAAATGGATGAACACTCAGGGATCCGGCGAGGTTTTTTAAAAAGACTTTACTTATCACAGGTTCAGGCATACAAATCAGCAAAAGGAAAAACCCGATGCTTAGGATTCCAGGCTAGAACCCCAGCCACGCGTAGGCCAAGATGGCGTACCACCACGTGTATAACTTCCAAGGGGAAAAAACGCTTACAAGGCGAGATCCCACCGGGAAGAAGAAGCCCGGGAGAGCGGAACCGGCAAGTTTATACCCCCCCCAACCTCAGACCTTCCTCCCATTGTTATGGAAAGCAGGGAGGGTCCAATGCTCCTCAGGTAACCCCCTCCCCTGCATCTCACCTAGGGCCTTTACTGTGCTAATGTTTTGAGCCGGGAAGGAAGGCCTTTGAAATGTAGAGAAGGGGGTTTCTGAGATGGCATGTCACTGTACCAAAGATCAACACCAAATGCCAGTTAAATATTTCTCCAAGCCTTCACAAGTCTCCTCTACTTCATTGTAGTTTTATATTTTATCAGGGAGCCATGCTTGTTTGTTTGGAAGCAAACAGCATTTCTCTCTGGTCTAATTACTTAGGTGTCCTTACGTGGCCAGGCTAATATGCTGGTAAGATCTAGCTAGTCCTACGATGATTGTGATAGCATGGGAGAATATTTATACCAGCTAGTACAGCATACATGGTCGGATAAACTGCTACATTTAGACTACCCTTTATCTACGGAGTGATTTGGGAGGCAATCCAGAGCAGATGCAGCGGCCCTTAGGAGTCCTGCAACAGGAAAGCATAAAAGCAGCCATGTGAAGCAATTTTCCTTGAACTTGACCATGAATTTCTCCCCATAGTTTCATCCGTTAATAGCTCTGTAACAGAGAAATCAGAAATGAAATCAATGCAGAGAAGAAACTAATATAGGCACAGAAAGATTTTTTTTTCACCTTTTTTATTTTCTTCCTATGGCTGGGTTGGTGTCTTAGCTCTGTCAGGTTTTTTTCAATGCGAAATTGACTTCTTCTGTCATTCACTTAGTTGAATAAGAGCTTCTTTGGTATCAATAGTTCTCAGAAAATTTTGAATCTTTCTGACTGTGAGGAAATATTCGTCCAGACCTCTTCCTGATTAGTTTTGAAAATGGAATGAGCATGTTCTTCTTTGCTAGACTATAACTGCACTGTAACACCTGCTTTGAATAGTTATAGACAAATGGCAGATAGTAACATGTTGAAATCATCTGTCTCTTGCCTTAGAAATATTAGTTATCCTAATTAAAAAAGTTCTATTTGACACAGGTTTACTAAAGACGGTCATAGGCCGCGGCTCTGTGACACTACATATATTCTTTTATAACTCTTCATGGTAATAGATAAATTATATAATATCTAAAACCAGTGACATCTATGAAGACTTACAAGTTTCAACTTGGGTAGCTGGGAAGATCAAATAGCATACCCTATATATAGAACAATAGATGGCCATATCATATATTCTAACGTAAATAAATACACCAGGAGCTTATAATGGGAGAAATTATAAGGCAATATTTTGGCCTAATATAGAAACTATTTCAAAAATCTCTAAAATTTCAGGGGAGGACGGCATGGTTCCAAGAGATATCTAAGGGACTTTGCTGAAATGGAAGATGATTTTCCTAAAATACTTTTACAAATGAGTAAAAGTATGCTTCTATGCAAATAGAGTCACCTAGTCTCTTCAAACCAAGCTGCTCTTCATCAAACCAATATGTTTTACAAATCCCCAGTTCCCTTTGGTGCAGTTCTAAAAATTTATCCTTCTCAAGAAATGGGAATAGAACAAGGTCTTAAATTATGATTACTATGTATGCTGTTTTCAATACTACTCCATATAGGCTATTACCTTGCTAGTTCTTCTAACTTGTAGTTGTCCCATAATGTATTTTTCTTGAATTCTTAGTAAATAGTAAACTGAGTCAGAAAATGGGATAGTTTCATTAACATCAATTGCTGGGGAAAAATTATAATTTTGTAATTTAGTAAATTTTCAAAGTCTAGTGAAATCTTGGACTATATGTTTCACTATATAGGTTTGATTTATTATTGCTAATATTTTGTGAAATCACAACAAAGCACCAGTTAGCTTTCATCTTCTCACTTGATCACTTGAATCCTGCTATTCAGTCGATTTGCTCGAGCGGGCGCCAGTAACATTTTATTGGACCCCATCACGGCCAATGTAGCCCAATGCAGCATCTGGTTGATCCAGGAATATGAAGAAGCCTTCAAACCGTTCCTTCAGGTCTTAACAAGGAAGTCTGACCATCTTGTAGGCGGTTGGCTACTGATCATCTTCATATAAAGAAAAAAATAAATGATCCCTTGTGAAAGAAAAACTTTAATTTCCTTTCTAGCAACTTTCCAGTATATCAGATGATGGCATTAACTGTATTTATTATGATGTGAATTATATCCCAAGTGTGTCACCCACTAATAATGTAAGTTTTGCAGGTTGACCACCTTTATTTATTTCCCTTCCCCGAGCTGCACCTGAAATAACCCTCTGGATCCTTTTGAGTTTTCCTGCTCTTAATGTTTACAAGTAAGTGAGATGATATTATAT
This sequence comes from Cryptotis parvus, assembly GCA_021461705.1. Lineage (NCBI taxonomy): Eukaryota > Metazoa > Chordata > Mammalia > Eulipotyphla > Soricidae > Cryptotis > Cryptotis parvus. The sequence continues at coordinate 9,059 of JAJIBD010027623.1, read as the reverse complement.
TTTTATTTCATTTTTGAGTAAATAAGATGCTTTATTTAAATACTGTATTTACAGTTAGTCATAACATTGGTTATTTCTGCCTTCAGTGTTCGAACTCCAATTTTGCCACCTCAAAGTGACCTTCTCTTCCACCACTCTTTCCACTTAATAACCACCTTACAAGCCTGTCCTTATCAAGAACACAATAATTTGTTTTATATTGCCTGTAAGTAACCAAATAGCTTAACGAATTGTTAAAAATACTCCAGGTAAAAGAAACTATGTAAAAATTGTTACTCTCCCTCTCTCACCACTTGCTGTGCCAAGTCCTTGCCTTAAGGATTTACCTCAAGCTGTTTATTGCTGAATTGAGCCTCTTCAGTGTTGCTCATTTTATTTTTGTTGGCATTCAGGTTACTCCTCTTAAATTTTAATTTTTCCTAAAATTTTGTGTGTGTCTCTACTGAATTTCAGTATTGATGAATTTTGGAAGTCACTTTTGGGATCTAAGGTCCGTAATGGCTTAAAAAAGGCACAAAATTCTCACCCTAGACACGAGTACCTGAAATCTGTTTATTTCGGTTTGCGTCTCTAAGAGAGTATTAGTGAGCAGTGGAGTTGAACTAAGTTGGCATGACTGCAGTGGTGGACTGAGAGTCGTATGTGATGAGCGACTTCACGGCCACTGTGCTAAGGTAAATGGTCTTGTTTTTGTTTTGGCTTCTTTGGTAGCTGAACATTGCACTTACATATACTAAGCATACTCTATCTTTCATTAACACTGATTGTTTGAGCATGCCTGGGAATTATAATTAATGCTGCTATGAATACAGGAGCGCACATATCTTTCAAGTGTTTTCTCCTTGAATATACTTCTAGTATGAAATTGCTGGTCATATAGCCCTTCTAATATAAACTCTTTTTGACGACTGATCTCTTATTTTGTTTCATAGTGGTTGTACCAACTTACACCCCTACCAAAAGTTTAGAGTTCCATTTTCTCCTCATCCAGCCCAGGACTTTCATCTTATTTATATTATGATGACCAGTCTTACAGGAATGTGATGATTTTTCAGGGTAGTGATAATTTGCAAATACTGGTGATGTTGAATATCTTCTCATCTATGTAGTCTCTTCTTGGTTATCTTCTTTTAAGGATATGTCCTTGTCCTCTCTAAAATTGGTTCTTGGGAATTTTATTGACTTTATTCTTTATATATTTTGGAAATTAGTCTCATCAGACATGACTTGCAAACATTTTCACACTCTATTCAATATCTGTGCTGAAATTTTCCATTTTATTACAGCACCATTTTCCATTTTGTTGTTTTGTGCTTTAATGTCATATCCAAAATCAATAACATGACCACAGAAGTTAAAAATATTTATTCCCTATATTTTCATCTAGAAATATCTGTGGTTTTAGGCCTCGTATTTATGCTTTTCTTACATTTGAATTCTTTGAGTTGTATACACAAAACTACTTATTCTACATTCTCAGTCATCCTTGTACTATTTATCAAAGGGTGGCTTTTTTTCCCTGTAATGTCTTTGGGCTTCTGTAATGTCTTTGGGTTTCCTGGTTGAAGATTTATTGGACACTTGAATTTGTTGCATTATGTTTGTGTATTTTTATACTTACATACTGTTTAACTGATTGCTGTTTTCAATGTAGCTCAGAACAGGGAAGTGTGATAGTCTTCTGTCTTAGTTTCATTTCTTTCTGCAGATTTATTTTTGACTCTTCAGGGCCTTTTAGTGTTCAGCACAGCTCTATTGCTTTTGCTACTGGTGTAAACCCCACTGGAATGCTGGATAGAAACAGTAGTGAACTGGCCAGATGCATAGCCCAGCGGTAGGCGTTTGTCTTGCACGCGCCGGGCTCGTGCTGGCCTGGGCTTGATCCCCGGCATTCATATGGTCCCCTGAGCACCGCCAGGAGTAATTCCTGAGTGCAGAGTCAGGAGAAACCCTGAGTACCAGGTGAAACCAAAAAATAAATAAATAAATAAATAAATAAATAAATTTTAGTGAATATATCACTGTATAGTACTAACAATCAAAAATTCATTTTTTAAAAATGCCTTTATTATTTTGTCTATGACTTCTTCACCAGACTTGGAAGTTTTCAGAATAGAGGTTTTTTATCTCTTAAATTTATTTCTGCAAGTACTTCGTTTTATGAAGTTAGGTAATATTGGCTTGAAATTTATATGATTTTGGTAACAACCATATATGTCATATCATGCCTATCACCAAAGCTAGCTGCCATCACCATCAACTAATGGAACCATTATTCCTATGTGTTACCAGCAATCTCCTCTCCCCAGGGGTAACCAGTTCTGCTGTCATATTCTAGTGGTTTCTCTTCATTTGAATAATTCTTCTATATCCTACATATAAGCAGAAACCATAGTGTTTAGTTTTCAGTTCCAACTCTATAATATCCACTTCATAATCTTCCATGTAGTTGCAAATAGGAAGATTTCATTTTCTTCATAGCTGCACAAAGGGTAATATGTATTATTACTTCAATAGATATGCCATGGATCTTATTGGCTTGGGCTTCTTCTACTAATGGATAGTGGCCATTTCTTCATCAGCCTATATCTCTGGCAGTTTTCCTATCTTAAGTATTGTAAAGAGCGCTGCAGTGAATATAAGAGCATATATAGGGCTAGAGGACAGTACAGCAGGGGAGGGCATTTGTTTGTGGCACAAGGCCTATTTGGGTCTTAACTCCCAGCATCCTATATAGTTCCCTGAGTCCTCCAAGAGTACTCTGACAGGACAGAGCCAGGATTAACCCCTGAGCATCACTGAGATGACCTAAAAGCCAAAAAAAGAGAGAAAGCATGGAGAGAGAGTCTCGAAGTATTCTCTGTGGAAGTACAATATACAAAAATGAAATTCTGAATAATATGTAGTGTAGTTCTGTTTTTAACTTGAGAAATTCCTTTTCATATCAGTTTCGGTAAATTTATAACTCTACCTGTAGGAACAGGGAATTCTTTTCTAAGTCCTTGTAAATGCCTATTGTTTCCATGTGTTGTTAACTATTCTAACAGGTGATTCTAACAGGCATTTTTTTTTACTTGCAGTACCCTAGTGATGCTGGGAATGAAAAGAATAATTTTTGTCTTGGCTATTAAGGGAGAGGGATGTCAGCCTTACCTGCAATACTCAGGAGCTTTTCCTGAATTTGTGCTTCTCCTTGATCACTTGACTTGACACATCCTATTATTCATTAATTTGTGAGCAGGGCCCAGTAACATTCCATTTGACCCTATCACGTGCCAGTGTAGCCCAAATGGCATCTGGTTGCTTCAGAATGGAAGAGCCTCAAAACCGTTTCTTCAGGGTCTTGACGGCAAGTTCTGACCATCTTGTAGGTGGGTGGCGGCCACGTGATCTTTTGATGTCCTATGGATCCAGTCGAATAACGGCTCTAGTCCAGCAGTCGCCTCCAAATTAGCCATATGTCCAGCCCATCTGGTTTTTGATGCCTAGGTAAATGAGACAGCGTCCCTGACTCTGGAACAGTGATGGAGGTCGGAACTCCAGATCCCTTTCCACTTGAGTGAGGCGTATTATTCCAGCCTAGCTCTTTGATTCCTCCTGGGAGGCCTGAATAGCGCCCTCATCCTAGCTTACTTGGGCCTGCAGTCTCTGAGGCATATGAATGCAGGAGAACGGTGGAGCCAAGAGATGTGCCTGGAGCCGGGAGGTTCTTTGTCCTTTTTAGCTTATTTCTTTGGTGCCTTTGAAGGTATTCCATGCCGCTTCTCTTCCTCCCCTGGGCGTTATTTCAGGGTTTTAGGTCATTCATCATGTTGATTAGACCTAGGTACGCATAACTGCTGCATTCAGAGATGTTTGTTCCATTGAGAGTTAATGGGGCCTCTGGAACTGATGCAGATGGGCCCCACCTGTGGATTAAGGGGAGGTGGTGAAGGAGGAGTGAGGTGATGGCTTGTATTCTCTCCCAGCCGCCTTCTGCCACCTGGGAACACGCTGGGCAGGCTTAGGACTGATAGTCTTCGATGAGCCCTGCAAGGATGAGCCCTGCAAGGCGGTGGCCTGAGCCCTACTAGCCCCATCTAGGTACAATGTCACAATCATGTCTGCTTGATCTCTAGGCATGGGAGTTGTACCTCCCCACCACCCGAGGTTTCCTCGGGTCAGCTGCGACTCAGGCTGGAGTGAGGGAATTGCTCTTTGCAGGAAAGAGTCGTCCTAGGCCTTACCCAGGGTTGCCTTTAGGTTCTGTCTTCTTAGCAGAAAATTTTTAGGAGTCAATGAGCAGTGAAGTAAAATAGGTTTTATTGAGGAGGTTTTAGGGGAGGGGAGGGAGAGAAAGAGAGTATACATCTTAAGAGGGGAGATGCGGGCAACATGTGCTCAGACACTACATTTGCTTGGCCACATACCAGACAGCATGTGCGTCCATGCAGTATGTGCATGCTGTCCTTTGGTCAGGGACGGCTTTTTATAGAGCTCCTTCCCAAGTTACCCCATATGGGGCCTCAATCTAGGTTGCTAGGTCGTTGCCAAGGAGTAGACTTTGGGAGTGGTCTTCTTGACTGGAATGCTTTGGAGTCTCTGTGGATCTGGTCCTGGGTGGTTGATTCATCTCCTGCAGAGATTTAATTAGTTAAAGCCATTAGAAAGCGCCTGAAAATTAGGCTTCATTACTCCCCTCAGCCTTCCTTCCCTTTCAGATAGTAGGTATCTGTTGTTGATAGTGGCCTTATCACCTGTTCAGTATGACAACAGGTGTAACTCTCCCTGATCACTGAAGGACCAGTTTTCTTCTTTCGCCAGGAATTCTTATTGCCATGTGGCGCCTCTCTCGTCTGCCTGCCTACAGCAGCGTGAACCAGTTCATTTTCATGGACATAGTTTTGTTGAGATTTAGCCAGAAACCCATCTTTCCACATTCACGTTGAAGTCAACTGTAGCATCTGTGCTGCTTGGCTAATGTTTGGAATTATTAGAACTATGTCACCGTGAAGCGGAGGTGGTGTAGTGCCTGACCACCATCTATCTTCATTCCCATTCCTTCCCATTCTAAATAATTTCATTTCATGACTGTTCTCGAAGGTGGCCCTGAAGAGTTTTGATGAAATGGTTTCACCCTGCTGAACCCCCTTTGACATCAATGATCACTTCCTTGTAGAATGGTGAGATCCTGGTGATGAATCCATAATACAGCTCATGAAGGATCTTGATGTATTAGCTTGAAATGGTCCGTTGGGTTAAGTGCTTTGATGACTGCTTTGGTCTCCAACAGCATCAAAGGCTTTCTTTAAATCAATGAATGTTAAGAGCAGAACATTAAGAAAGCCTCTTCATCTGCACTGGATTGCTCCCTGCAGGTCACTCAGAGATAAGGGGTAGTCTTGTGGGCGGTAGTTTATCTGACCATGTATTCTGTAATTGGCATAGTATATTATTCTCTCTATGCTACCACTATCATGATGACAAGCTAGATTTACCAGCATATTTCCTGGCCACTTGATCTCTAAGTAATTTAGGACCAGAGAGAAATGCTGTTTGCCTCCAAGCAAGCAAGAAGGTTCCCTGAATAACATAGGTAACTAAAATACAAAACTACTGCAGGTGGAGATTAGACACTCTAGAAGGCTTGGAGAAATATTTAAGTTGGTATAGTATTTGTTACATAGAACATGCTATCTCAGTAAACCCTTCTACTAGGCTGCAAATACATTCATTTCAGGCAATTCCTAAGGAAGACCTTGGCATCTAACAGGGGCCTAGGTGAGGTGCAGGGAGAAACTACCTGAGGCATTTGATCCTCTGGTTCTCTGCTAGGGGAATTTATATTTAACTTATAGCTGCTGACCAGCTCTGCTTGGGAGGCTTTGAATTAATCTTGGGTTCTTAAAACAGCTCGGAAGGTCTCCCTAAATTTGTTACATTTTTATGGTAGCAATTTTCTGTTTCTTTATTCTAGATAGCCCCAGCCCATACCTGGGCTAGGCTAAGTTTGGTGGATTTCATCTATAAAGTAAGCTGCAAGAAAGAGAGAAGCGCCTTCCTGCTTTGCTTCTCTTCCTTCCCATTCTCTGCTGTTGGTCCTCAACACGTGGTCAGGGCAGCCATCTTGGCTACATTGCTGCTGGGGGCTAATTGGGAAAACTGAGTCCAGAGGTTTTCCCTGCTCTTGATTGTATATTGGATCCCTGTGATAGTAAAGTCTCTTTAAAACTAGGTAGATTCCTGAGTTTTCGGCCCCATTCCTGCCGGCTTCGGAGGTAGAAGGGAACTCGCTTCTGGTACCGCTGGGGACCCTGCAGCTTCCCTCTAACAAATGAATACATGATAAGACTTTGAACCTCTTACAAACCCTAATGAGTTTAATATCACCGTGTGGATATGGTTTTGTGTGTATTTGTGTTTATTTGTGTTTATTTTCACTCTGGTATTTTATTCTTTCTGCTAAATTCAGACTCTCTTTTTTTATAATAGTTCCTTAAGTATAAGTTTGTATTTTTTAATATTTCTCTTATTTTTTGAACTATGCCTTTATTGTATTTTTACAGTACTTAGTACTGCTTTAGCTGCATCCTACAGATTTTGAGTATGAAGTATTTTCAGCTTGGAAATTCTCTATGATTTCTTTAGTGATCTAATAGTTGTTAAGTCCCACCTACTAGTTTTTCCATACTTTGTGGTTTATACCATTGTTGTTAGAGGTGCTTGGTATGATTTTTCTTTCTCAAAACTCACTGAGATTTTTTTTATGTCATAACATGTGATCTATCCTGAGAATGTTCCAAGTGCAATTCAAAGAGTCTACTGCATTTGTTATATTCTGTAGGTATCTTTATATCCATTGTATAATATTTCATTTAACATCAATATTTTTTAGACTTTATGACTGAAAATTTACTTACTCGAGCTGGCGGATGTTAAAATTCCTCCACTTTTATTGTGTCACTGTTAGTTTCTCCCTTTGGGTCTAATACTTAATATAGTTGATATATATATCAATTGGATGCATCCTAATATTATCCAGTAGATCTGACCCTTTATGATCATTATTATTCTATTATTGTATTATACTTTTGTTTTAAATTATATTGGTCTATAGCTGTACAAGTTTCTCTTCCTTTTATCTCCATTTACACGGAATATTTCATTCCTTTACTTTCAGCCTAAATGTACCTCATCATCCATAAATTGAGTTTTATGTAATCAGAATATACAATGGATCTTACTTGCTTGTTCCTTGTTTTTTGATTAGAGAATATAATCTATTTACATTAAAATGGCATGTCCCTTCGTGAGCTGTAATCCATGTTGGCTCCAGTCGGTAAGCACAGAGGTTCATCTTACAAGCACCTACAGTGCATTAATACTTAAGTCTTACACTGCTCTTCGGCAGTGTAATGCTAAATGGGAAATATTCAGGGTCTGGCATGGTTTGGGGTTGTCAGCCAGTATCAGTGTATAAATATTTTGAAAGTAAGAGAGTAGGCTCTTACCATAATCTCTTGGCAATGAAACATGAAATTCTTGATGCATCGGGGCCAGGAGCGATAGCACACAGCGGTAAGGCGTTTTGCTACATGCACGTGTTCGACACAGGTTCAATCCCCAGCATCCCATATGGTCCCCCAAGCACTTCCAGGGAGCAATTCCTGAGCAAAGAGCCAGGAGGCAACTCCCTGAGCATCGCCGGTATGACCCCAAAAAGAAAAAAGAAATTTTTATGACATGTGGAGTATACTTGCTATACATGGAAGAAGATTATTTTATAAGCATGGCCAATTTGTGACTCATGGTGGGGGTTGGCTGACATCAAAGGGGTGGTCTGCTTCATAATATCACTGGCCCTTTAGCAGGGACACAAAAGCACTCTTGTATCGGGTGTTTACCCCAGAGTCTAGTAATTTGGAGGGCAAGTTCCAAGATTGTGCTCTTATCATGACTTAGTATTAGCAAGGCTATAAGAATTGTGAAATGGTATCAGTCCATGATTCCAATCCAGAGATCAGCACCAATGTTTCTTTGCTTCAGGCAGAGAGAGTAAGGATACTATTTACTTCTGGTAATGATTGGTATCTTCGCTTTCTGTTTCCCTACTGCCATCATTCCAGGATAAAATTAATTCATATTTAGAGTAGATTGCTCAGGTTCATGGGGAAGCAGCACTTACAGGTTTTTTCCCTTTATTACTACTCCTGGCGGGCCTGATAATCATATGGATGCCATTAGGATCAAACCCGACCTGCACAGGCCGCCATCGCAGTAAGGGGCAGACGCCCTACCCACTGTACTATCTCTCTGGGGCCCACTTCTCATTTTCATCCATGTAACTGTTGTTACTAAACTGCTATATTATTAGCAACTTTTAATACACATGTGTATTTTTAGAAAAGCAATAACAAAATATTAATGGATATAATTTTAGCATGTAGACATTTTTCAGCTAATTTTATGTCTTCTAAACCCGGTCTTGATAATATTTATAGGGAATTTTGTTGTAAATCATAATGCTTTTTATAATCTCTCAAGAAATATACATTAGCATTTCTGCTTCAACACAAACATCATCTGAGCTAGCACTAGGGAAAAGTAATATTTTATATTTCTTTAAAGAAATATAAACATTATTAGAGATAAGTGTTTATGGCTTTTTTGAAATACTTATTGGTATATTCATACTTCATAAATATATCCATAAAATCTTGATTGGCTTTGGAACAATCATATATAGTTAGTAGATAATGCTAACTCAAATAATTTATTCCATGAGCTCTAAAATATTCATAGAAACATTTTCAGGCAACTTATATAGATTAAATCTTCAGTACAAGAGGACTTCAAGAAAGTGGAAATTAAACCAGGATTTCATACTCTAGTAAAAGTGCAGTATATCTGTACACTTCGGGAGACAAGCTACAAACTTAAGATGTGTCAAAGAAAAATTTTACAATAAGCTTTCTAAGATTTATGGTAAGGTATTTCGTATAAAATATTATACAAATACACATAAAATTGGAGAAAGGTGGTTTTAGGCAAAAAATAAAAACCTTTGATTATTTGGTAGA